>JAQIVE010004721.1:0-14069 GCA_034698285.1 Sminthurinus bimaculatus | reverse complement strand
TTTCTCAGAATTGTGAGAATCTTTGTCCGGTTTCTCAGAATTGTGAGAATCTTTGTCCGGTTTCTCAGAATTGTGAGAATCTTTGTCCGGTTTCTCAGAATTGTGAGCATCTTTGTCCGGTTTCTCAGAATTGTCAGAATCGTTTTCCGGTTTCTTAGAATTGTGAGAGTCTGTGTCCGGTTCCTGGACATTGTCGGATTTTTCATCCGTTTGCTCAGAATTGTCGGGGTTCTTGTCAGTTTGTTCGAAATTGTCGGAGTTTTCGTCCGTTTGCTCAGAATTGTCGGGATTCTTGTCAGTTTGTTCGGAATTGTCGGAATTTTCGTTTGTTTTATCAGAATCGTCGGAATTATTGTCAGTTTCTTCGGAATCGTCGGAATTGTTATCCAATTCTCCGGAATCGTCGGAATTATTATCCGGTTTTGTGTTATCTTTCTGTACAATAGGTGGCAGCACCCGGACAGCGTTCATGGCATTTTTTACGTCAATCTTAAACTGAAGGGACGCCTCCGAAAATTTGTTGCTGAGATCCTCAATCCGGGCGAGATCTTCCCTCCCGGTTCAATTTTTGTAATAATCCAGGGTCCACTGCAGGTCATTCAAATCCCTCTGGACCCTCTCAATTTTCTCGAACATTTTGACAAAGTCGTTCAAAATGGCCTCGTCCAGCTCATTAACAATTTTCTGGCGAAGCGCCGAGGGCCGCAATAATTGCGCCAGCGTGCTTAGCGGAAACAGCGTGTACCGCATAGGAACCCCAAAACCATTGTTGACCTTTTTAAGTTCCTTTGGAATGTCAGCGATGAGGTCAAGGACATCTTTAGAATTTCTGAGTGCACCCGAAGGGACGTTGATGTCCCCATACACGGACATGCTAAAGTTGGACAAGACATCCTTGGTCTCGTCCTTGATGGTGGCGTCAGCTGCTGCGGAGATGGACACTTTTGGGTTTTTAAAGGCCAACTCTAGAGATCCTTGAATTTTGCTTTTTTCCTCGGCATTTTAATTTCGCTCCAAAAATTTCACCACGACTCGATTCCTTTTAGAAAAAAAAATAAAAACTTGAGGTTTAAAAAGTATTTTGGTAAAAACTTCAAAAATTTTGAAGAATTTGATAATTTGACCTCAATGACCTACCGATGACAATGTGCGTGGCCTCGACCTGTTTCATCAAGTCCAGGTGCAGATGGTCTTCCATGTCCTTGTACAACAAGTTGAGGATCTGTCGCTTGGTCCTGGTTTTGTAATAGAGGAAACCCTCGACGTCGAAGGAGCTTTTTTTGGGCTCGTTAAAGTAGGACGCACTGCCAGACACCACCACTTGACCTGACATGACCTCGACCTTAATCTTCGCGTTGACATCCAGGTGGTTGAGCTTGGAATGTTCCCCCTTTACAATCCCATAGCGGATGTCCGTGTGGGCCGTGTCAGTTGTCTCGATGAGTCTGGAGAAATTGTCCACGGACTCGAAGCGGCCACCAATGTCGTCCTTGAAAATTTTCACGCCGAGGAAGGACTGATTGCGGGCATCGTAGAACTCTCCGAGACCTGGAAAGGTCCACATGTTTTTCATTATTTAGATCCGATAAGATTTAAAATTTCAAGAAATCGTAAAAAGTTGAAAATTTCAACAAAATCCGAAAAACCCGAAATTCAAAGGAATCGTTAAAAGTGGAAAAATTCGAAAATGGAAAATTTCAAAAAAATCCGAAAACCCCGAAATTCAAAGTAATCGTTAAAAGTGGAAAAATTCGAAAATGGAAAATTTCAAAAAAATCCGAAAAACCCGAACTTCAAAGTAATCGTTAAAAGTGGAAAATTGCAAAAAAATCCAAAAAAAGCGTGATTTTATGATCTCTTACCTGCGGTTCTTCCCAAAGCCGGTAAACTTGGGTCATCACTAACCGCGTGATAGGGCAAGGATGAAAAAATGGCAAGGAAATCTACAAAAATCAAAATCTTTTATGTTCGTGCAAAGTATCAGCAATCAGCATGAATAATTGATGGCTAACAAAATAACGACATTAAAAACTGCCCCTGTGAACGGAGTAAGGATCTGCTTACAAAAAAGGCGGGAAACCCCCATTTCAGGTTTCCTGGTTTCCACCGGCGGAGTGGATCGCTCCCTGAAGATTTGTCTGTGTAGTCACCGAATTTCTTTCAAATTTTTATATTTTTGCCAAGTACATTAAATATGAAACCTCGTATTTTTGCTGTCCAGTATCCTCATTTAAAACCGTGAAACTCTGCAAGTTTCCTCATGTATGAAAGACGGTTAAACTTGACTTAACAAAACCAAATTTAAAATTCTCCTGTCCAGAGAAAATATGTATTTATTTATTTATAGTCCAGAGAACGAAACGGTCTCGTCCTTTGCCTGAATAAGATAAAATGAAGACAAAATTCCTCTCTTTTCAGGTATGCATGCAGATTGTAGATCCTTGTCCAATGTCCAGGTGTAGGTGAAAGTCCAGGTGAAAAGTTCAACAACCTGAGGTTGCGGTTGCAGGTAGTTTAAGTTCAAGGTTCGTTTTGTATTGATATACATATGTGACTTTCAGACGATAAAGTATATGTAGTTGGTTTTGTACAATGTGCATGGATTACGTATGTACACAAAATTCAGGGTCAAGTTAAAGTTCTGAGGTGAGATGGATGGATGTACCTACAAAAAAATTAGGATTTCGAGCCGCAGCTTTTCCATTTTCATGGAAATTGTGGCACTTTTATAGCGGATAAATAAATAATTCAACGCAAAGAGTGGGAAACCAATATGATTGTACCGTATTTGTATCCTAATTTGGGCACTTTTTACGGTTTCTTGACGTAAGTATGTACTTTAGTGCATAAAATGATAGCGGATTTTGCACGAAAATGTACAAATACAAAATACATACAAATATTAAATCGGATGCTTAGAATGATATGATCAGAAATAAAAAAATGTCACATGAAATACTTGCCTTGCCTAGCAAAAAATTGGTAGGATCCCTTAGAAAAAACTCTTGTCCGAAAGACTCGTAAATTTTTGACCCAATTTTGGTCCAAAAACTCATTCTCTTGTTGACGAGATTAGATGCTGAAACCCGTTAAAAAATCTTATCAAATCTCATGAAAATTTGTGGTTTGACAGATTGGCCATTTTTTGGCTGCCCTTTAATTAAAATTCTATCAAATCTCATGAAAATTTCATGAGAATCTTATCAAAATTTGATCAAAGGTGATGAGATTTTCGACCAAATGCGGGTCAAAAGGTCATCAAATATTTGCCCAGATATTTTTCCAAGGGTGTGTAGTGTGTAGTGTGTACACTTTCATGATATTTCATAAAAACGTCATCAAAAGTTGACCAAAATTGAGAAAAAGATTATCGATGAAAGTCGTGTCAAAATTGCGTGAGATTTTATGACAAGGTTTTTTTTCAAATGGAAATGCTACATAAAATGCAGCATCCAAATGTTGGTATTAAATTCAACCTTTAATTCATTTTTAGCTTTTCACGTCTCGGGTAACGTCTAGACAAACTATATAATATAAATTAAACTTTCTTTATTTGACTGGCAAAAAAATTATGCTCATCATAAAAATATTATATATTATATAGTATAATATATTTACCACGAGCATAATTTTTCCACCTGATAAGCTTAACTAAGCGAATAAAAATATTTAGTTGTGAAACTCGAGCTGCTATCACATGACTTACTCGTATACATACTTTAGCTATTCATCACGCCTCGGCCATCAAATCGTCACATTTCAGTTATTTGATAGTCGCGATTCAACATCCACCCTGACCTCCCTTGACCTGACCCCTCTTGTTCGGTGCAACATTTCACGTCTGTATATCACCAGGAATCCACACCTGACAACAATAAACGAGTCCAGGAAATCCGGAGCGGAAAAAATGACGGTCAGGGAAATTAAGGTACAGAATACGCCCTTGTCCACACAAGAATTGGGTCACTTGTTGAATGTCAATACTGGGCCGGTGAACCTTATCGTTGACGGGTCAACCACCATCAAAAATGATTCGGAACAGTCTCTGCCCATCCCTGAGCTGACCTTGTACAGAAATCTGCAGTATCTTGCCCTGATTAATAATGCCGAGATTGAAGACTCTGGAACATTTACAATTTACACGTCTCAAAACCTTGACGACGTTTTACTTGAGGGGCAACAAAATCCGGAGGGTGGGAAAAGGGACCTTTGTCTTGGACCGGAGGCCGCAAAAATCCGATAAAACCGCATCATTTTGCATCATCGAACTCAGCAACAATGCATTGACAATTAACGACACTTTCAGCAGCTTTGAGGCTGGATTTATGCAAGGTCAAGGTGACGGACAATTCGAGTGTAGTGTGCACATCCTTAGCAACAAGCTGGAGTATTTGCCCGAGAACATTTTCAAAAATATGATCCATCCCAGGGGACCCATTCATTGGCTATATCTCCATGGCAACCCCTTCATCTGTGACGATAGGATAAAGTGGCTCAAGAACATGGAAACTATCTTGATAAATAGTCAACGAGTACGGAGAGTTAGCGGGGTGTTCTGCTCCAACGATCCTGGCAAAGATATTTTTACCACGGATTTCGTTCAAGGAGATGGCACGATCGTCCAAACTTTGGGTCATACCAGCAGTTCTGCCATTTTTGACATTTGTTGTACTTTGGGTGCAGTAAAATTCTGGGTTATCCTAGTGTCAGTTTTTAATTATCTCTGAACTATGTATGTATTTGATAGATGAAATTTGCTTTTATACGCATTTATTTCAGTACAATTCGTAATAAAATGCCCTGATTTTGAAAAGTAAGCATTGTTTGTGACTGGGAGTCCACTTTTACATTTTGTTAAAATAAAATTCATGCAAATATAAAATCTCTTATCGAAAAAACAGATTTTTGATGAAAGTTTGATAAAATACCAGGAAAATTTTATCGAAACTTGTAAATCTGGTCAAATTTCATCAAATTTTCGCAAGATTTTTTCCAATGCATATGTACATTGTGTTATATTTAACCGGCATTTTTATTTAAAATGTAAACAATTTATGTATCCCCCAGTCACCCCCCAATTTCTGGACATCCGAATGAACCAAGTTTATAAATTTTTGATACGATTTTCATAAATTGCATCAATATCTCACGAAAATAATTTTCAAGGTGTTTTGGAATATTTTTCTTTAAAGAAAAAATTTTGGTTGTTGCATTTAAAGCTGTCAAATAAATAATCACACATCAAAAACACCGTGAAGCAATCACATTTCACTGTGAAATGTCCTTCAAATTTCACAGCAAACACCAAAATTAAGGCGTTGAGCAGTGGACCAAATTATTATTAGTTATTGGAGCATTTTTAAACCAAGAAAATAATTTGCCGCCATATTCTATTACGGACGGAACAAAGATGGCGACGCTCAAGCCATGGCATTTTTTTAACCAAGTAATGAATTTGCCGAATACCGAGAAGAAGGGAACCAACAGGACGATGTACACGAAAGCAAAAAAATAAAAGGCCACGGTCGCCTGGGTTGACTCGTCCTCGGGAGGGGTGTAAAACGCGGCATCCACCGCCCTGGCCCAGGGCACTCGACTCAAGTGCCGGAAACTTATCTTGGGCGACACATCCGCCAGTGGCCTCAGCGTGCGCAGCAACTCTGAGAAAATTCAAAAATACAGCATTTATTTTAAAAGATGTTTTCAATATTAAAAAATTGCACCACACAATGAGGCAACTTTTTTTGGTGACCTGACCTTGAGGGCACTGACTGTGGTTATAGTGAAAGGTCATCTGGAGGTCAGGCAGGACGTTGAGGAATAACCGTAAAGCTTCCACGGAAATAAGCGACTGCTCTTCCACATCACTTGATGTGTAAAAATAGTCCTCAAAAACAATGTCCATTTTTCTTAATCCTGTAAATCAGAGGAGCAACCCGGATTAATAAATTAATGTCAACTGCGGTATCGTATAGTATCGTATCGTATCGTGACCTTTGACCTTTGCCATTTGACCTTACCTTGTAAGCTCTCGCGCGACTCGGGGGTTGCCACCAGCTCTCGAAATATCGGACCGAGAAGCGGGTACCTCGTATATTCGTCAAGGTGCATGTTAAAGCTAATGGACCGAAGATTTTTGAGCTTTGACCACGGTCCCAACAGTCCGGGTAGGGCACAATTTAGGTTGACGGCGTTTGTAAGAGTCAAATTTTTAACGTCCGGGAAACATTTTGTAAGGTTCTCCAGCCAGAAGTCTTGAACATTAAATGGACACTGAGTCAAATCGATCGTGTTTGCAAACTCTGAACAGAGTTCCAGGGAGGTCACCGATCTGTACTCAATTATGGGGTCAAAGTTCACCATCACCTGGTTTTCCCAGCCTGGCTCAAGAACGAGACTAACTGTCTTCAAGTTGGGCAGCGGATTGAGTCGACTGTTCTGCGAGTTAAAAAAACGCGGGAGACCTAAACCCCGCCCGACTTTGACCTGGAGGGTCTGGAGATTCGGGAGGGGCGGAAAATCCGGGGATGAAAAACTGAAGGGTCGATTCCCACCCAACCGAAGTTCTTTAAGAGTGTTTTGATTTAACCGGAGAATTTGGAGGAAAAGCCGACCGGGTATTGTTCGGTTACGGGTCCGGTAATTCTCCCGCCGTTTTTTCTGCTCGTCCGTCATGTATGGAAATAGGTATACGCTGTCGTTTAAACTTTCCAGCCGAAATCCCCCCTGACTAAATGCTAGCCAGGTATTTTCGTAATCGGGTTGGTAATAAACGTAATTTTTGACGAGGTGGGAATACTTTGGCCAATCACAAAGTTCCTCCAGTTGTAAATTGTCCACTTTTTCCAGGTTGGGACAATTTTGGATGATCCGCAGTCCAAGTGACCTCGAGGTTAGGGTCAATGGCTTATGGTCATAGTGGATGTCGCTAGCCGCCCGAGGAGGAATTTTGATGCTTCTTAAATTTGGCAGGTCAAAGGTCAGGTCATGTTGAAGGTCATTGTTGTCGTCTTTATTTTGATACGCCATTAGATAGTGGGTCACATTAAGCTCTTCTAGGGATGAGGAGACAAGCTGGAGAATCTGGAGAAAACACTGGATCACATTTTTGGATGGCCCACTATGGTTTGGGCTGGTGGGCCAAGTAATGGTTAAACTTTTGACCTGGCTCTTGTCCTGGCTCTTGTTTAGTTCTTGTCCAGGTGGGCAGAGGAAGCTAAAAAGTTGGTACACGTTGGACCAATAGTTTGATGAATCGCCACTCTCAATGTGTTCCAGAACGATCTCGCAGGATGGAAAGGAAGTCCAGGATCTGCCATTTTTCCGGATGTCACTCAATATTTGGGGGAGATTTTGAGGGGTGATAAAAGTTCGGGAGAAATTTCGGCGGTGGATTTCAAAATTGGCGCAAATTCTCCAAGAGTTCTGGACTGTTCGATAGCCTTTCAAGGTTTGGAAGTCCGCGTAGGCAAAAATTTTGCGGAGTATCTAAACAAAATTATTTTTGTTAAAATCGTCCTAAGCTCTAAAAAAATAGTGTTGTCAAAAAATCTAAAAAGAATAGGACCCTATTTCCAAATATTTTTTTAAATATGACCAAAATTTTGAAGAACACAAATTTTTTAATGGAGTCACTAGGCGCCAAATCTGATTTAAAAATGTAAAAAGAAATGGCAAAAAGTCAATATCTCGAAGTTCAAAAAAAGCAAATTTTAGAACAAACTTTTTAGCATGGCATTTTAGACCAAAAAGTGTAAAAATGGCATAAGTTAGACCAAAAGTTTTCAAAAACGCGTATTTTGCATCCAAAAATTTTAAAAACGGATATTTTGAATCCAAAATTTTCAAAAACGCGTATTTTGAATCCAAAATTTTTAAAAACTCATATTTTGAATCCAAAATTTTTAAAAACGCATATTTTGAATCCAAAATTTTCAAAACCGCGTATTTTGAATCCAAAATTTTTAAAAACGCGTTTTTAACAGAGTTTCAAAAAGGCTTATTTAAAATCCAAAATTTTTAAAAACGCATTTTTAACAGAATTTCAAAAAGGCTTATTTAAAATCCAAAATAAATACTCAAAAAATAGTGCCTAACGTATTAAATTATGTTCTATTCAAAAATGACGATGTTTTTACGGAAATCCTAAAATTCAAAATTTTAAAGTTTTGTCCCACATTTCACCAAAGTTTCGAGATAGCTTGGGATTCTTTTTGAGAAATTGTACATCAAATACAACTTACTTGCAAAAACTAATGAAAATAAAAACGTAACTTGATTTTGGCTTACGAGGTCAGTATTTAGGGCTGTGTGAATAGCGGTGATGTCCACGTCTGTCTCTTCCTCACTTTGACCACAACAGTGGCCAGTGTTTGAATCCCGGATAAAAACTGAACAGTTGACCCTTCGTCTGAGAGTAAAACCCGAATTCCAATTCAAACATTCTGACATTTCTGCTCCCCTTTCAAGTTGAACTGGACTTCAGTCACAAGGCGTCTTCATGAGGACATACAATATAAATAAATAATTCTGGTCGCAGGTCACAGGTCACAACTTGGGAATACCTAGTTCGTTTTTTCCTTGCACTTTAAATTTCCGTTTTTTAAGACGAGCGCCCAAATTTACGCCGAGAAAGAATCAAGTGTGAAAGTTTTCAGAGTAGTGACATCGATCCTTTATTTTTGTACCCGAGTTTCGCTCCTTTCAGCACTTTACATATCCATATGGGATATGTATGCATGTACATATACATATTATGTATAGGAGCAAAAGGTGAGAGAGTGTAAGCGCGGACAGGCATTTGGAATTTCTGTATGCTACTTTCCTACCGTGCCGTTGCCATGAGTTTCCTCCGAACCCGTGACAACAACAGCAACTCGAGCCGCCGAGTAATTATACATCACATATTCACTTTACATGTACATTTGTAAATAAACCAAAAAATGTAGGATAACTTATATGTGTGTATTTGTATACAGGGTCCACCAGAAATAGATGCATGAGTGGAAACTTTCCTCTTGGAAATATTTCCCATGTGTACCAAAAAAAATGCCGTCGAGTTTAATGAATTTTAGAGGGGTAATTAAGGCATTAAGCATGCATATGACAAATATTCCCACTGGGAAAATTTCTACCTATGCAGCTGTTTCTGGCGGATCCTGTACACAGTAACAAACATTTTTTAATAGTGAAGCTCTTAATCGCATGCAAAGTCAAAAGGGAATACCGCCCGTAAAGCATGACAAAAGAAAAATACCGCCGGTATAGAATGACGAAAGAAAAATGTCACCGGTATAGAATGACGAAAGAAAAATACCGCCCGTATAGAACGACGAAAGAAAAATATCGCCGGTATAGAATGACGAAAGAAAAATACCGCCGGTATAGAATGACGAGAGAAAAATACCGCCGGTATAGAATGACGAAAGAAAAACACCGCCCGTATAGAACGACGAAAGAAAAATATCGCCGGTATATAATGACGAAAGAAAAATACCGCCGGTATAGAATGACGAGAGAAAAATACCGCCGGTATAGAATGACGAAAGAAAAATACCGCCGGTATAGAATGACGAAAGAAAAATACCGCCGGTATAGAATGGCCAAAAAAAAATACCGCCGGTATAGAATGACGAAAGAGAAATACCGCCGGTATAGAATGACGAGAGAAAAATACCGCCCTTAAAGAATAATAAGGGCTTTTTTACCAGATCAACGACCAGGCCTGCCAAACTAAACCTGGCAACACAATTTTTAACACAAAATTGGTGTAATTTGTGCTCAAAAGTTGTAAAGACAGAATAAGGCATTCAATTCCATTGTGTTCTGTGTAACAGGGATTTTTTTCTTAGGGTTTCCTTGCTTTTCTTTTATTAAGATTACTTATCATTGCTTTTGATTCGTCGTCTGGGTGCCACTTTTTTCGGCATGGGAATCCATTGCCATGCTGATCCCCACAATTATGGCAATGAACAGAAAATAGCCAATGAACACAACCCACAGCACAATGCTTAGGAATCTGCGACTTCCGTAAGGGCCAATGCACGTCTCTCCGAAATTTGCAATGTGCTGACAAAAAAATCGTGGCAAAATTAATTTTACAAACTTTGACAACTTTTCAAAATTTGGCTTTAGCCTACAAAAATATTTTGACTTACAGTATGCCAACCGATGCACATGATCCAAATTTTTTCTAGGTCCTTGCAGTCGGAGAGAAATTGAATGGTACTCGAATTCGGATTCAACCCTAAACCTGCTGACTCATTTTATTTACAACATAGTTGACGTGATGTGTTTTGTTTCTGAATAGCTGAAATGTTTCGTTTTCTAGCTCCATTGAAATAAAAAATATGGAGAATCAAAAGCCAGCAATCTTGTCTGGTTTTTTCTTTTTATTTTATTACCAATCACTCATCAGTTCGGACGTTGACCAAATTATTTGTTATTGTAGCATTTTTAAACCACGAAACTAAGTTGCCGCCACATTCCATTACGGATTGAACGTAGATGGCGACGCTCGAGAAAAGCATCAGTAAAACAAACAAGAACGCCGCAAGTGACTCCACCTGGGGGTTGTAAAACGCGACATCCACAGCCCTGGCCCAGGGATCTCGACTCAAGTGAAGGAAACTTATTTTGGGCGACACAGTCGCCAGTGGCCTCAGCCAACTCAGCAACTCTGAAAAAATTCAAAAATACTGGGTTTACTTTAAAATATTTTTTTAGTATTACCAACTTGTACCAAACAATGAGGCAACTTTTTTGTGACCTGACCTTGAGGGCACCGACTGTGGTTATAGTGAAAGGTCATCTGGAGGTTGGGCAGGACGTTCAAAAACAGCTTTAACGCTTTCACGGAAATGAGCGCCCGCTCTCTCACGCCCTTTGAGTCGTACAAATAGTCCTCAAAAATAATGTCCAGCTTTCGTAATCCTGCAAACCAGAGAAAATAACAACTTGGATCATGATTAATATCGTGCAATGTTGTGACCTTTGACCTTACCTTGCAAGTTCTCGCGCGACTCGGTCGTTGCCGCCAGCTCTCGAAATATTGGACCAAGAAACGGGTACTTCTCCATCACGCTAAGATGTATATTGAAACGAATGGAGCGAAGGTTTTTGAACTTTGACCCCAAGCCCAAAAATGAAGGCAGGGCCCTTTCTAGCTTGATTGCGTTTGTAAGAGTCAAATTTTCAACGCTTGGAAAATATTTTGCAAGGTTCTCCAGCCAGCTGTCTGGAAAATTGAATGGACAATCAGTCCACTTGATCATGTTCACAAACTCCGAACTAAGTTCTAGGGAGGTCACCGACCTATACTCAATTCTAGGGTCAAAGTCCACCTCCACCTGGTTTTTCCATCCTGACTCAAAAACGAGACTAACTGTCTTCAAGTTGGGCAAGGGATTGTTTTCACCGTCGACGTCATTGAATCGATTGTCCTGTGGATTTAAAAAATGCGGGAGATCTAAACCCCGCCCGATTTTGACCTGGAGTTTTCGGAGATTTCGGAGGGATGGAAATCTCGGGGAGGGCAAATTTAAAGCAGAGTTTCCTCCAACTCGCAGCTCTTTGATCGTATTTCGACTACTCCAGAGAAGTCGGCGGAAAATAACAGTCCGTATTATTATTGCGTGCCGTGACCCCAAATTCTCCCGCCTTCTCACCGGTTCTTCCCGAGTATATGGAAAAAGGTAGAAACTGTCACTCAAACTTTCCAGCGGGAATCCCGCCTGGCAAAATTCCATCCCGCTTTTTGCTAGTTCATCGCAAAAATTAAGAGGTTGATAAAAAACGTAGTTTTTGACGAGGTGGGAATACTTGGGCCAATCAGAGAATTTCTCCAGGTGAAAATTGTCAACTTTTTCCAGGTTGGGACTAATTTGGATGATCTGCAGTCCAAGTGACCTCGAGCCCAGGGTCAGTCGCTCGTGGTTATGATCGAGGTCACTGGCCGCTCTAGGAAGAATCTTGGTGCTCTTCAAATTTGGCAGGTCAAAGGTCAGGCCAGGTTGAAGGTCATTATAGTCTAGGTCACTTTTATAGGTCATCAAGTAGTGGGTCACATTAAGCTCTTGGATAGAAGAAGAGACCAGCTGGAGAATCTGGAGAAAATAATGGATCACATTTTCGGACGGCCCGTCATCGTTTGGAGAAGTTGGCCAAATAAAGGTCAAACTTTTGACCTGGCTCTTCTGTCCTTGTCCAGGTGGGCAGAGCAACCTAAAAAGTTGGTGTACCTTGGACCAATAGTTTGATGAATCGTCGCTATCAATTTTATCCAGAACGAGCTCACAGGATGGAAATGAAGTCCATGATTTGCCATTGTTCCGGATGTCACTCAATATCGAGGGGAGATTTTGAGGGGTGATAAAAGTTCGGGAGCAATTTCGGCGAAGGATTTCAAAATTGGCGCACGTTCTCCAGGATTTTTGAACGCTTCGATAGCTCTTCAAGGTAGGAAAGTCCGCGTAGGCAAAAATGGAGCGGAGTATCTGAACAAAAATAGCTCTGTTAAAACTAGATGCGTAATCCAAAAAACCGAATTCCGTCAAAAATTTTGAACAGAGACCGGATTTTCATTTAAGTTTTAGTTTAGGAAAAATAGCCAAATTGGTCACCAAAAATGTCCTAAAATTCCAGAAAGTATTTTGGACTCAAAAATTTCGAAATAAGCAAATATGAGTCCCAGAATTTCAAAACAAACATACTTTAGACCCATTACTAAAAAAGCGTAAAATTTTCTTAAATTTTTAAAAAGCATAAAGATATACTTCAAAAACAAGAATGAAAATAAAAACATGAAGTAACTTGACTTGCACTTACAAGGTCAATATTAAGAGCTCGATGGACAGCGGGGATGTCCAAATCCGTCTCATCGACTTTTTGATCCAAACAGCGGCCCGTGGTTTCATCCAGAATAAAAACTGAGCAGTTGACCCTTCGTCGGAGAGTACAACCCGAACCCAAATTCAAAAAATCGGACATTCTTGCTCCCCTTTCAAGTTGGTGTGGACTTGAACCACAAGACGCTGACATGATGACATAATATATTAATAAAGAATTTAGGTCGCAGGTCACAGGTCACAAATTGGGAATTGTTGGTTTTCAGCTTTCCCGTTAAACTCCTCTCGTTTTAGCATGAGAGTCCACTTTTACTCCGAGAAAGAATTAACGGTGTAAGTTTGCAGAGTAGTACATAGTACATAGTATCGACCCTTTGTTTTGGCACCAGGGCTCCTAGCTCCTATGAAACGTCCGCTCGATTTTACCAAGTTGGGCCGGCATGAGATAAGGATCGGATAATGAAGCTTGTGCCTACTCTATTATCTTGATAGCATTCACGCTGTACAATTAAATAATATTCGTCAACGATATAATATCTATAGTGTAATGATAGTCGTTACAATATAAATACTACAGTCATACTGTATGAATGGATGTGTGAATGGTTTACTCGGCATGCCAATCCCTTTTTATTTTGTACAAAACCAATAACATAGGAAATGTCGAAAATAAAAACAATCTTTATGGTCCAATTATCATATGAAACTGGACGGTTCTTCGATTTTTGTAGGAATATCAGCATGGGGTCAAAAGTCACTTGTAGACGAAAGTCCAAAGATTTTTCGGCATGCCGACCAAACACCAGGTGGCGCTGCCCTCGGGTTCAAGTTGCAAGGTCAAACTTTGGGGGACTTGGGAAAGTCGTTCGAACGCGATATTTTTCATTTTGGCGCCAAATTTACTAATTTTCTAAAAAAACTACAACATTTTTTAGCGAACACGTGATATTTGGTTTTCTATGACTCGGCACGATTTTTAAGTAATATGATATTTTGAACATGTGTCCTAGGGTGGCCCAAAAAGGCAGGAGTAGTTGGATCCCAGCGCTCACGGGCCCAAAGGTACATATATTAGTGAACTTCATTCCTGTAAAATTTGAAGTTAATCCATCAACGTTTAGATGGTGCGACAGGAGTTCAAAGGTCACGAGGGAATGTGAAACATGATTTACGTTTTCTTTCATATTACAGGAACCTCTGAACCGATTTAAATGTGTGATAGCA
>JAQIVE010004720.1:0-14071 GCA_034698285.1 Sminthurinus bimaculatus | reverse complement strand
AAATGTAAATATTCATTTTAAAATAACTGAAAACAAAAATGCGGGACGGGATGGGATGGACGAGCAAAATCCCAGACTCGGGATGGGACGGGAGGGTCAGAGGAAATCTGAACCCGGGACGGGATGGGACGGACGAAGGAAGGTCGGGGCCCGGGACGGTACGGGATGCAAAAAGTCGTCCCATGCTCATGCCTAATGTACACCGTGAATCGTTCTATTTTCATGCATGAGATCACGACAGTATTATTACTCATTAGCCCTAATTTTCCTGGGCATATGTATAACTGCACTTTTAATGAGCATACAAGGCTTTCGCGTTTTCGGGAAACGCAATCGTCTAGACGTTTAATGTCTATCTTAACTTTAAGGTTTACCATAACTGTAAAAAGACAAACAAAATCTTTTACTTCAGTATAAAAAATAAAAATTAAGTATTTACACATTTGATTGTGACTGAACGAAAATTTGGCGAGATTTCCTTGAATGTATGTATGTATCCAAACGGAATACACACACACAGTAGTTATAAGCGGGGATATAGGCTCGTACATGTGAATAGATATTCTTGGTAGAGTGTCATAGATCAATTGGTTTTTGATGGAACAATGGGAGTAGCCTTGAGACAGGTTGAATGTCCCGCTCACCGTTTTAACTCCCGTGAAATATTACTCGAGCCACGCAAGAAATTTTGAGTAAAGTGCTCTGCTCTGGCAGACACATTTTCACTTGCTCTCTCTCTCTCTCTCTCTCTATCTCATAGATTCTGAGCAGCTAATAGGTCCTTACTTGCTCCTGGCACTTTCTCTGCTTTCTCCCTTCTTCTTCTTCTTCATTTGATTCGAATCCCAGTTCCAGTTTTGGCCCTGACTTTCCCAAATGTATGTATGTACTAGTAATAGCTTTAACTTTGACTCTGTCTGCATTGCGATTTGCGGTTGCAGATTTCAACATTGCCATTCCATTTCATTCTATGCCCAATGGCCGGAGCTACTTTTCCATTTCTCAAGTAAAGTGTGGAGTTGATTCTCTTTCAATTTCTCGTTCTCACTCTCTCTCTCTCTCTCTTACTTTCTTCCAGTGCCAAGCCGTACGTTAAAATTTCCTTTTAAAATCACCATACTGTATCTACTCTACTCTACTGCTCAACAATCAACATTTTAACTCCAACTCTATGTATATCTTCGGCTTCACTCTATGTATGTACTCAATGACCACAATAAAAGACGTTTTCCTTTTTTTACAATGCTCTGTGAGCTTGAATGGTTTGCATTTATTCAACAATAACTTTATAACTTACAACAATTCAAGAATCACTAGTTAAAATAAACTAATATAATATTTGTACATATATGATATTTGATTTTGCGCTATAAAATATTATGCTGGAAAAGTGACGAGGAGACTGACGACTTGCTCAACGACACAGTGGGTAAAGTCAAGAGTGCTCGTCCTCTCCAGCATATAGAATGATCCGACACGAATCCCAACCTTATGGAACCACGTCACCTCTCGTTTTACGATATCAAAATAGTTTGAACGGTTGAGGGAAATTTTCTGGGCCGCGGCAAGGATATCCCTTTGTAGCTCCTCCATTTTTTCAGAGACGGCAAAGGCGTTTTGGTAAAAAATAGAGTAGCCTATGGCCGTTGCAGTTGCGAGATAGGCCGCAAATATGGCAAGGAAAGGATGATCGTCAGAATAGCGAATGGCGAAGAAGTAGCCCACAATTGAAATGGACAGGCACATGAGTTTAATACCGAAAATTAGGAAGGGAAATACTAGGTTAAATAGTGAAATGAGGAGGACAAGCTCTTTCATCTCCTTTAGAATCTGCTCAAGGATGAATTGCATTTCCCCGAAAATCCTCCGATTTACTTCAAACTGGAGGGTGCGTCGCACATGTCTAAAAGTTCATCAGTAAGTTATCATTTTTCAACATACATATTTTTTTCTTTCTACATCCATAATCACAAACTTTAATTTGTTTACTGTCTAAATAATCTTTGTTCTTACTTTAACTTGTTTTCCAGGCGCTGGAACTCGGATTGACACTTGTCAAGAAACTCCAGCTGGCTGAGTGTTGCAACGTAGCCGGTGCATATGACGAATTCTATGAAAAATATTTCAAACAGACCAAATAGCAAGTAACTCCAGACATTTTGATACTTGGTGGGTAAAGATGAGTACAAAAGTTGAGGCTGACTTGGATCTCTTAGCATAAACGCCAGGACACCTACAGATGTGACGAATAGGAAGAGCGGGTAGTACATGGCTAACAGCTCATGAATATAATATGCGGGGGGAAAGGCCAAGACAGGCCGAACTGGAGCTCTATTTGGAACCTTTAATTTGCTTTTATTCTTAGATGGATTTTCAACAACTGAATTTTCACACGAATTCTCATCAGGTCCAGTCGTCGCTAAATTCTCCATTTCGATTTCGTTAACAGTTGGATCATGCTTTTTACATGTTTTCAATAAGATTTTGCTGCAGATCATGGCGAATTCGAGGGGTCGCTTAAAAAGGAGCAGATAACTTGCAAAATGGGCCATAAACAGTCCCAGTGAAACAACAACGTGGATGATGAAATGATTCCAGCGGAATAAACGAGAGTCGAGGCAAGTCTGGATCAATCGTCCAAAGACATAGATCCAGTGTATCACCGCTAGTCCGTAGAAAATCTTCCAAGCTATTCGTTTCCACCTTTTTGATTGAACCTTTATTTCCCCGGTATTAACATTGATTTCAACGGGAAGAATAATTAAGGACGATAAAATTTTGATGGCTTTGACATTCCAAACGTTTTCCTCAAAGCTCAACATTTTAAATGCTGTGTTTCTGTCTCTGTATTCGGTGAAACCAGATTTAAATTAAATAATTACTATGAATACAAAGTGTATTATTGGAGATTAGAGCAAGAGAAAAGATAACAGCAGGAAAATATACATAGACGATCTCTGGTCAAGGGTTCGTTTCCGAATGGAACATTTTCTGTTCAGACAACAAAATAAAAGGGCTGCCTCGTGTTCATTTATGCGGAGTATGAAATAAATAATTGATAAATACAAGTCCAATAAATTAGATTAAAGTACCTAACACCACTTCATCTATTTTGCGCATATCTTTTCTTTGTAAACAATCCTTCTCTTAGCATAGTTAAGTCCCTCGTTCACAACTTGAGGTACACATTTTGATGCACACTATGAATAAATCGGCACGTGTGCATTAATACAATAGTTATTCTGTTTACCTTAAATAATTTCTATTTCTTTCCCTCCTTACCTTTGATCGGACCGTGCTACGGACAATACTTCATTAATACGTATTTTAAACGCCCTTAAAATCTAGACACCAATCAACAAACAACTTTCTCCGTCGCAGTTCTTCGTTGTTGACTCACCAGAAAGCACTCAATTTTCAGCAAATCTAAGTACCTAAAACTTTGCAGTACACACCGGGATCGACTTTTGACAGGCGCCTAATGAGTTTTTTCATAAACTATGCATGAAATTTAAAATTTTTTTAATGCTGAGCACTTAATACAATTGAGGTCACGCATGTACAATTTACAATGTACACTACATGCATGCATATGTAAATGGTATAAAATTGATTATTTATTTCGTACCTATGCATTATGTACCTTTAAATACGTTTGAATGCTAATGTGTTTAATATTTAGGTAGTTATAAATGGAGTGTTTGCACATATTTTTTGTGCACTGTTAACCAATATTTTTTGCAAAGATAATCCATGTTAATGCAGGGTGTCACGGGGATTTCCTTGACATCTTCACCCAAATGTCAGGTGGCAATAATCGAGTATGAGCCCGCAAAAATACTATACAAGATACATACAAGGAATGCTTTCAATTGTGAGCTCATGAATACATTATACATGCATACTGCAGATACGCCTATGTATATCTACTGATTGTGCAGTTTTCCTATATGATACGGTAGTTCATGTATAAAATATACATAAGTAACCACAAGCGTGCTTGATGGGTGTTTTGACGTACGTAGGAATGGTAAAATGCGAATAAGTAGAGTGTATCAATAAATGCGGAGCAAAATGAAGCCATAAAGGTTTGCGACAGCAGGAAATTGATGCAAGGGGAGATGAGCGTGTACAAAAGAGATATTTTGCGAAAAAAAGTACATATCGTGTATATCTAAAGTGAAAGCCGAAGCAGACTATGATGTGACGAAGGAAGACGAAGAGAAGGAGGGGCAGAAAAAAAATATAAATAAAAAACTTCAACTTTGTAGTTGGGTTCTGAAATTGTCTGTTTGTTGTATCTGTATTGTAGGGTACATTTATGGCTGTTCCATTCATATAGCTACACACAGTATGTGGATATGTTGCAAAATTTCAGTCTAGCTCTTTTCTTCACTTTTATACCTTGATTGTGACGAGTTGAGATTTTAGATGCTCAATACAGATATTCTATTTGGAATTTGATATTTTGTAAGCATGACTTTCCCTCTCGCGCGCTCTCTCTCTCTCTCGTGATATTTGCCTGGTTGACTTGGCATTACGGACTGGCTCTCGTTCTGGTTCTGGTTCTGACTCTAGCTCTGATATGTGAAGATATGATATGATATTTTTGTTGCACACATGAAAATATTTTTGCGGAGATTCATCCTTCACGTCGTAAACTGGGCTATCAACCACATCAAGTGATGTTTCTATCATTCATCTCTACTATAAAGTAAGTATACATAGGAAGAGTGTAACTTTAGTGACTGTGCATCGGTTATCTAACCACCTACACACATATACATTATACATACGTTGATATGACCATGTCGATGATCTCCAGTCAGAATGTTAGCTTTTACTCTCTTTATGATCTATTGTGCTTGTTGTAGTAGTCATTTAGCTACTGCTGCCATGTTTGTTGTTGTTACTACATACCTACACAAACGTACATGTATGTATAGAGACATTTATCTATTGTGTATTGTGTTTTTAAGGGATTTGGCCCATTTCTTTTGCAACATAAAGTGAAATGTGTGTGTGTGTGTGTTTGTATGTGTGGAGAGAGTAGAAGAGGGCAAAAAATGCGTAAAGATGAATATCGCTCTCGCTCCGCGGCTGTCATGATATAAAAAGATATGAGGGAAATGAAGAAAGCCAAGACAATTTCGGATTTACAGCTCTTTGGATTCGGAGAATGGAACCTCTAAAGGCTGGATATGGTGAAAAATTGATTCCGCGATTCATCCACAAAACTGTGTGTAACTGTGTAATATTTATACATATAGAGGTACATTTTACAAACATACATGAGCGCAATCACAATCACCGTGGAATCGAATCGAAATGGGAAAATTGAGCAAACGAGAGAGGTGGAGAAAAAATGGGGCAAAAGGATGAACCCATATGAATATAAATTGGACTGCTCGTCCTCTCCGATTTCTTTAAAAAGCTAAAGCTTCAGTTGTGGAATCAGAATGCTGTTAAAGTATGAGAGGTTAAAGCATCCGGGGGTTTTTACTTGTTTGATGGATTTAAAAGACTTTTTTCTAGCAAACAAGATGATAGATAAATTTTGGGTATGACTTTTCAAGGAGCTTCGATTTAAGGGGCAGTTCAACTAACATTTCATCTCCAGGAATCTTGATTTCACATTCGTGATGTTGATGCTGATTTTGAGTTTGGTGTGCTGCTTGCTGCAGATTCTATTGTACAAAGGTAGAAGATGGAGGATGAAGCGAATAAATGTACCTTTCAAAGGTAGTTGAGGGCCCCATTTCTCTTTTGTGAATGTGTGTGTTGGTGTATTTTTGAGAGTGCTTGTATGTTTTTTCTAGCTTTTATCCTTAGACTACACAACTTTATTATATTTTATTATTACATGTATTAGCTTTATGAAAACCACATTTTTTCATGTTAACCAAAACTCGGCATTAAAATGCGTGCTTGCATTCAGCATGCCTCAATTTGTTGGCAACTTAACTCGATATTTTGTACACATAGGTTGTGTATTTTGCTCATTCCAAAATTTTTTGTTATGTGACTCTGATTTAATTTAAGCGGCAGCAAGCTGATTCTCCTACTGAAAGCAGCTGATATAACCTTTTAAAAGATGCAAATACTTCTATACAAAGGATCAAGAATTTGTTGTAAAAATAGTTTAATATTGTAGAACAGCAGACAACTGGGGGATCTGAATAAAAAAGAGATTTATATTATTTTCCCTGAATAAAAACCATTGTAGGCGGATCTGCATTTCTATAGTCACATGCTAAAACTGCAACTTTTTTTGTCAAACTGTTTTATATAAAGGAAGAAAGCAAGAGAAAGTTTTTCTGTCATTTAAGCTGCCGTAAATGATGTGAAATTTAAATAGAAAACAGTCCAATCTGGGTAAATACACGGGTTCCATGGCATGGCTCACGGCTCATGACGACTTTACCCATTGAAATACTCCTATATACTGTAGCTATATGGAAGAAGAATAGCTAAGATTTAGAAATATATACATATATATCCTGGTGAGTTTTAGTTGTACATGTTCCATGTCTATCTGTGCAAATAGAGCTAAAAGCTTAAAAGCGAGGGCGGAAGATGGACAAAAGAAAAGTTGGCAAACAAGGATTAGCAAGGTATTCATGAAGCTTTCAAATAAAGAAGATTTGTGTCGATTAGCATGAAAGTTGTAGGTAATTTCCCTCCTCAAGTTTCATTTTCTCTGGGCTTTTTTTGCTCCTCCAGTTTTAGTAAGAGTTGGAAACTGGAGCTAAAATCAGAGTTGTACTTGGAGTTGACTCATCCAGAGCAGCCCTTAGTCTAGTTCTAAAATATCACATGACTATTCTTCCTTTTTCTTCTTTTTCTTCATCGCATTCGAAAATAAAGACGGGCCTCCTCGTTGTGTGTACAGTGTACAGTTTGCATGCAATTCTTAGGTAATGAAGAGCAAACAAGTCTCACTTTGGTCCCGGTCTTATACGGCTAGAATTTCGCAGTCAAACTCTTCACAATTCTTTCTTTTATACATACATGCATATCAGCATGGTGTACGTTCCTTCGTCTCAGTTTACTTTTGCATTTATTTCGCCCAGACAAGTTTTGTCTCATAAGGCAAGCCTAGGACAAGTCAGAAAAGAAGGTTGTACGTATAGTATTACACAAACATACATATAAAGAAAAGAATAGAGGAGGCGCCTTCAAATTACTCCTTTTCTGCTGGCGAAGAAAAAGTTGCATGCACACTATTGACTTTTACGAATACGAATACGAACAAGGGAAGAAAACAACTGGAGAAAAGGGAGAAGGAATAATTTTTGAATGAAAATACTTTCATCAGCTCTCGCTGCTTTCTCTGGCTTTCTCTCGTTCTTTCTTTCGTTGGATCTTATAAATTTCTACCTTTCATTTTCTCCTGGCTCCTATTCTTATTTGCCTCGTCCTCTGACTTTCTTTCTCTCTCTCTCTCTCTCTCTCTTTCAGACTTAAGTCTTTTTAAGATGTAGAAAGAAGAGCAAACAAAAATACACATGCTCTACTTTTCCTGTCTTAAATGAAACGAGAATGCATGTATATGCTTAGATGCATGGAGAAAGTCTAATGCGTTATAGGGCGGGAAAGTCTAATGTGCATTTAGTTTATCTGCTGGTGAAATCTACGAGGACGACACAGACACAGAGAGACAGAGAGATAGAGAGAGACAGAGACTGTGATCTAGCAACGCCTGGTGCTTTGCATAGGGCGGAGAACTGTGTAAACACACATGTATATTTGATACTCATTAGAACTTCCTTCTTTCACTTACTCCCTTGTTCTTCCCCCCTCCGACTTTGACTGTATGTGTGTATGTGTTCTTTGTATGTATATTTAGTTGTAGCTCCAGGTTCAATCTCAGTCTCAGTTTCAGCTCCTGGAGGATACTTTGACGTCACTTTTCTCTGTGTAATCTTGCTCCAGTTTTCTCCAGCATCACCGACTCTCTTGATTTCTCCGGTGAAAGTTGACAAACTTGTTTGAGTTGGAGCTGAGACCAAGACAGAACTACAATAAAAGGCGGAGAATATAATTTTAGTTGTACTAAATCTATTGTTTACTTACCTACTTCATTTGATTTTTGTCAATCATGAAAAAAATTCGGGAAAAAAGAGTTTTCATTTTTTTTGGACCCAAAAATTTAAAATTCTGTCGTAGACGGTCCAAAAGGTAAGCAACAGTAAAATAATGTGAAAGCAAATTTGTCATTATGCATGCAGAGCATGCTGATGATGTTGGGTGAAATAAAATGAATGCAAAGGTACGACTAAAATTTTGTATTTACATTTATAGCGAGGAATTCTTCTCTTTTGCATATTCTATATTCTTTCTGTGGTGCGAAAGTAACTAAACCAATGAGAGTGAGAGAGCGAGAGCGCGAGGTAAAAAACCGGGGAGAGTGAGAGAGAGAGAGAGAGAGTCACAGGGATCTCGTTAACGCGAGAAATTGTTGAAAATCTAATCAGGAAAGCGTGCTATGTATAGGACAGCGGGACCGGGGAACGGCGGCCACGACGATGACGACGGCGAAAAGACAAGGTAGCGGTGGCTTTACACCGAATCTAAATATGCGGTAGTCCAACGAGCTGACTCGGCGGTACATTTCTCCAGCCCCGTGCATAAGCAATTAATTTTGCGCTCATTTGCATTTCTTTGCAATTCTTCCCAAGTTTTTTCCATCTCCTTTCTTTTTCTTTTCTCTCCTGCATTCCTTTTCTTCTACTTTTTTTAGAAGCGTGGGGCAACACACGAGAGTTTTTTCGTTAGTCTCCTGTGCAACTTTTCCGGTTTTTATACAAAACGGATGTGAACCTATCCAAGGAACTGGTATATAATATTTATACATATTTGCCGGGTATTGAATGCACATTTGAATTCTTTTTTTGTCTTTAATTCTAAAGTTTTTGAGTTTAAAAAGTGTTTCAAATTCTTAAAGTCAGCTAATTTTTGGACTAATTCTGCAGATATTTTTCTGCACCGTACTTACGTGTAATTAAAATTCGGCTTCAAGGACAGGCGACTGGTGGTGATTAAAGTTTTCCCTCTAATTTCAATAGTATTTCAACAGTTTGACCCTGAACACAAAATTCCGAAAAAAAGACAGCCAGGCCTACAAACCGGAAACGGAAGACGTTTTAAGCCTCAACGTAATCCGGAATTCATAGTCGTCTCTTGTTCTGTAAAAAAACGGACAAGCCACATGAAACAAGAGGAGAGGCAAACGCCGACAACCGACATCCTCCTTAGGTGCTTAACCCGTCTCCCCATTATATCCGTTTATTATTATTATGAGTCCTCACATGGACATTTCCTGGTTTATCATTTATGCATCATTATCCCCATTAAATATTTTATTCGATTCAACTCGGCTTAACTCGATCGCGGTCTCGGTCTGCCCTTGACAACAGCTTAAAATTTATGTACATATGTACCTACAATGTAAAAATGTCTCTTGTGTCTACATACATACATATTCCTCGGCAATTTGTATCTCATCTAAATTCAGAGGGCAAATGCACCCAAAAATAAATCCACCTTTCACCACTGCACTTTCTACTTTCTCCAGTATTCTTCGAGTCAGAATTAAAGAACCTACATGGATGCTGTATAAAATTTAGTCTGTCGGGGCTGATCTGAGGGAAAACGGAAATGCGCTGGAATTTCTGCTGCAGATTTCTCATCAATATTCCAGCAACATTCTATTCACAAATAAAAATAATGCTCCTCATACACTCATTCAAAGTGCAACAGCAAGTACAAAGTACAGGGTACATCATGAAACATTTACCGCAAATTCGACAGCGTTTGCCCCATAAAGAGCTTTGTGACCTCACTCTTTTTTTAAAAGACTTAACCCGTAAGTATTCAAGGCAAGGAAGGCAAAGCTCTTTTTCCGCAGTTAGTCTCAAATTTTGTCAAATTTGTTTTTTCATAATACACCTAAACGTGGGAGTCTCGATGTGTATGTATATACATTGTGCATTGTACATATAAAAGTGTGCATGGGCAGACTTTCGATTCACTTTTTTAAGCACCCTCAATGTCCGTATATGTACGTAGACGTAATCCAAAATCTACAACCACTTTCATATCCAAATTCATATCCAGTTTTGCCAGTGGCTACGAATGCAAATGCGAGTCAGTATACACAGAAATGTTTAAGTATAGAGATGATGTGAAGCCGAGGAATAGAAATGAGAATGGGAAGAATAGAAGTCAGGTTGGAATTCCAGGGAGCTCAACAGCTTCTTTCCCGTCTGATTCCTGTTTCGCTCTTCGCTCCATCCCATACCATTCAGTTCTGTTCTGTTATGTTCTCTCCCGTTTTTCGTTTCGTTGGTTCAGCTCATGCATGAACATTTTTGCACATGAATTTGCATTGTAATCCTTGGATTAGAACGGCGAAAAGTATGGCAACGGAATATCTTAACTCCCAGCAGAGTCACAGCCAAAGTCACGGCAGCCCAACCACCGGAGAAAGCAAAAGCACAAATACGAATATGAATAGCAGTACATGTACAAGTACATACACACAAGACAAAAGGATCCCGGCACGGCAACAGCCATGAGAGAAATACCATGGCAAAGTGCAGAAAAACTGGGAAAAGTGAACCACAAGACACGGAAAGAGGTAGAGCAGCCACAGCAGTACGAATACCAAACCAATACATATACAGACGCCGAGAAGGGAAATGAAAGTGAGGAGAGAGCAAGGATAAAGTACGAAGAAAAAAGAGAGAGAGGAAGGAAGCCGAGTCTCTGAAATCTAATATAGCGAGACCCAGTGAAAAGAATAAAGACTTTCTATTGAAAAGAAGGCGGCTGAGACTCCTACTCGTACTCATACGCAAATTTTACTCGACGACTATATACATGCATGCAGTATGTTGAATTGTGCTCGGTCATGACAGAGTCTGCCGCCTTAACTCGGGCAGCATACATACACATAGAGAAGAAACACGCTCCTGTTTTATTATACGCGAGATGAACGAGTCGAGATCCACAATTCACAATAATATAATATTGTACAACACAACAGAATACAATATCCACGATACGCCCCGGACGACCAGAAAATGGAAGAGACAGGAGAAAGGAGAGAGCCTGGATTAATATTGTCTAGTCGCGGACTCTCTCCTCCTGCCTGTTGAAAAGGAGAGTAGAAAACAGCGAAGAAGCCACCGTCAGGGTGCCTCTGCTGACTTTGCCTGTGAATTTACTCCTGACTTTTTGCAAGTTATTATATGAGCCATGCCCTACCCTGCCAAGTCAAGTCAAGCCATAGTTACTATCCCGGGCTTTTAGAAAATGTGGCTAGACCATCGGCTTTCCCCATTTTAAATATATGCAAACATACATAGATACGCCGTCTTCTATTTACATATAGGGTGCATGTGAAGGCGGAAAAGAAAATTCATAGCCGACAAGAAGAAAGCGGTGGCAATGGCAGTGGCGATGCGATGCGAGGATGGCTAAACGAAGGCTCAATTCATACTTCATTCCTTTGTATTACACTATTATGTTATATATTGTATTATATCATGTGATATTATGGGCACATTATGAGTCGAACAGAGCCCACTCTACTCTACTCTATTCTATTCTACAGCTAGCATACAATATCACAGCATGGTTGAAACCGGGGAGAATTTAACCTAGAGACTGAGCAGAGTGGTTTTACAAGGAGAAAATGATGTAGTGATATGATGTGATGTAATGTAATGTAATGTAAGAGAGAGTCGGTTCTAGACACTCTGTATAGTGTAATACACAATGTAATATAAAATAATGTATAATACACTCACTCACTACTCACTCCTCTTCTCTCTTCTGTCCTTTGTAATGGGATAGTAATAGTAATGCTGGTAGTCGTCGTCCTAGTCTTGGAAGGCGGTGTTTGCTATTTGAATAATGTAGGTAGCTCCTTAATTCTTATAAATAAGAAAGGGGATTTTATTTCAGCTCTCTCTCTCTCTCTTCTCTCTCTTTTACTCTCTCTCTCTCTCTGTTTCTTTCTTTTGGTCTTTCATCTGCTCGTCGTCGTCGTCGTTTTATTCTTTTGCTCCTTGCTTTTCGCTTTCAGCGCTTCTTCTTTCATAAAGTAGGCACTTCTTCTTTGCTGTCATCTGTGTGTGTGTGTGTGTGTAAAAGTATGTCTCCCTGTATGCTTAGTGTTTGTATAGTGAGTGTGTGTAGTTACAGATATACATACACAGCAGAGAGTGGAAATTGTGGACGGAGACTTCATTAAAATGAAGAGTTTTGTATCCAATCCAAAGGAAAAAAGATTAAGACGAATGTGGTGCACTCACATTAATCAATGACATTTGGACCCATTTGGCCCCTCACAGCATATTATGCTGGGCATGGAGGAAACGAGAACAAGAACAATTCCACTCCCATATACGAGTAACGTGTATGCAATGCACACACATGGAATTATTGTACACATATTTGTACTGTGCAATTTCAAACTTTCTCCGGCTTACGTTCATACAAAACTCGGCTTGAATGCAATACAATACGTTGCATTGCATTGTAGCCTCTGCAAAACGGATGGAGATGCTACACAATTTTACATACGCAAGCTTTTCTCCTTGGTAAGCTAAAAACTTGGGAATGATGACATTTCAAATGAATTTGAAGCTGTAAACTAAATAGTCAGAGTTGGGAATTAATCAACTTAATGATAAAATATTTTAGCGCATTTTAAGACTTTTGCTTTTGTCCATTATTTACCGTATATTTCGTTACTTTATTAATTATTTGTATCGATCGATTCCAAATAAATCAAATCCATTCAACATGAAGGACAAACGACACTTTTCTTTTGGAGGAAATAAAGGTTACCAAAATTTATACAAAATTAGTAATTAATAAATATGGCGATGACCTTTTTTCTAAATGCAATTACCAAAAGTTATATGGTATATGTTTTTCCAATGGTGTTAAACTATCAAGGAAACTTTTGCGTACAATTTAATTTTTAACCAGGAAAAGGCGACATGGAAGCTTATTCAACTATGTATATATAATATGTATCCATAAATAAACAACCAGGAGTGACACAAATTCAAAAGTAAACGGGGACCTTAAATTGTACATTGTGCATACCACACGTGAAGACATGCAGGAAACAGCAACAAATAAAGCAGTTGGCAGTTTGTGTGATGGACAGACGCGCCAAAATTGACATTGCAATTAAATGTAATTAAACTTTAACTTCCAAGTCGCCGTAGTTGGACGCAATTATGAACAATTAAAGTTGTTCAGGAATTTCCTTATATAACATCAAATTTATATCCCTTGTCATAAAATGCGTTGAAAACCTATGATGACATTCTAAATCAAAATTCTAAAATTTTGAAAGAGTCATGAACGCTGTTAAAAACTTGAATGCATCTAATTTTAAAACCAACTTAAATTTTGGAGCAAAAATAGCATAAACTCAGTTTTGAAAGACATTTTACTTCGTCAAACACTTAATTTCATATTTTCTTTAGGGCATGAAAATTTTAGTTTTGTATTTGTTGTGTGGTGCCAAAATTGTATTTAAACATCCAACACGAGCATTGCGCTCATTTCTCGACAGAAAATGCTGACGAAAAGAACTCTCGCGGGCTTGAAGTTCTTTTTCAAGACAGCCTCTTTCCTTAACGCGATTCCCTACGAATGGGACCCAAAGGCAAAAAAGATTTGCGGGAGGAAAAAATTGGTAAATTTAGTCCATTGGCATCTGACCGTGCTTTACATCGGATTCCAAACCTTTTACATTTTACACTGTTTTTTCCAAGGATTTCTATCAGGAGATCGGAGTGAAACCAAGCTGACCCTAGATCTTTACTTTGCCTTTGCCTGGGGAACCGTCTTCCTCCTTGACCTCAACATCCTACTTCGTAGGAAGGAGGTTGAAACCCTGTTTAACTCAGTCCTTCGCTTTGATGGTGCACTTCGAGGTAATAAAATAATAACAACTGGTTTTAATTATACCCAACCTATTATAGTTACCATCAATTTTGCCAAATCCTAAACTTATGGGAAACTCTTGAGTTTCCCGACG
>JAQIVE010004719.1:0-14074 GCA_034698285.1 Sminthurinus bimaculatus | reverse complement strand
AACCTAACTTTAAATAACCATAATTAACTATTGTATACATTCACAAGTCTGTACACATTCACGGTAACATATATATTATGCATTGTGCACATGCCTAATACGATTATAGACGATGTAGTTAAATTAGTTAATATACAAACATGCTACACCATTAAATATTATAATGATTGTGCTAATCGATATGGTTTAGATTGAATTCTTTATAAGAGTCTGTCATCAATATTTAAAGTATGTAATACGGAGACCTTAACATTTCGCAATACAGTATGTGAACCTAGAATATGTGTATTCTGTTTTCCTAGTAAAATGTTGGCTTTTAACTTTCTTGCTTTTAATGTATTTTTCTAACATTGATTCAAATCTTTCAAGTGCAACACAAAATTTTAGTTTCCAGCTTGTTATAAATGGCAGAAATGATAAAGTTAATCCCAGAAAAACAGCATAGTATGTTTTTGCATATTATGCCAATTGCCAGTTATAAAAAGCTCACAATTTTATATTGTAAGCAAGTAATAAATATAAGCATTACGCATGTTTACGGATTTCCTACGTCCTGACTTTAGAATTTTAAAGGTAAATGAGGATTTGTGTGATTAGTTTCACAGAGAAAACTGGATGCATTTTGTGGCTGTCCAATTTTATTTGCTGTTTATATTATGTACGTGGTTATTAATTCTATCTACTTCTGTACAATGTGTCTGTAGTTCCTCAAATAGTATGAGTGTATGAAAAATGCAGTCGACATTGTTCTACGATTCTATAGAGTGGTATAAAAAACCACTGCAGACTGGATGCATAAATATGTATAATGTATATATACATATGTGTACAGATATGATATAACCGGCATAATTGTATTAAGCCAGATTCCTTCCTTTAAAAGCCATACATATTATATGCGTGTATAGTTTATGTATGTATGAGGGGTAAAAAGGTGAAAAAAATAATTATTATTCCACGGCCATGTCATTTATAGTGGGAAACAACATATTGTCGTGAGAAGTTTATATTTTAGCAGCTTGTATGTATGATGTATGATGTATACGCTGTTTAAAACAAGAACTTTACCGACATTTTACTCATTCTCATCGTCCCAGTAGTAGCTTTAAGCATTAAGTATATAAGGTATAATTCTTATATCCGTATGGTAGTGTTACACAGTTAGTTGCAGCAACATAAGATTGTTGCTATAAATATTTTATTGTGTTGAATATACACATAGTTTGGCCCTTGTTAATAAGGAAAAAAATGAGCCTTGTCGTTAGGTAAAGAAAGCGGAATAAACAAGGTTTTTATATAATTTCTGATGTACTTGGCTTTTTTACTCTGATAAAGTGCCGACTGACTCACTGCCTTAATCTTCTGTATGCGTACATATGTACATATAATATGTTACACATTGAAAACACTACCATGGAGCTAATGAGACTCTTCAAAGTCCAAGTGTAATAATAATACAATTATGAACATAAAGCAGGATAATCATTTCACGTGTCTCTATAAAAATGAATGATACTTGAAGTTAAAAAAGGAATAATATGCGTGAGCTATGAGTTGTGTGCCTTGTTTATATGCGTGTTATGAAATGTATCCTTTTGTTCTGTTTTTCATCCTGCAGCTCTTGACTATTGAAGTGTTTTTGTTAATTTTAAACCTAGGAAGAGCTAATTTCTGCTCATTTACAGCCCCAAATTTTGTACCTATAAGTATTCTTCTGTTCCTGGCTTCTCTTTTTTGTATTTTCGGTTTAAGGCGGAGTATCTTTCATGATTCATAGCTTACGATGAACATTGATGAGCCGGGTAAGTAGAAACTGAATCCTGCGTTGGCTTCATAATCCTTTAATGTTTTGTTTGTTGTCTACTTACTTTCTCCGTAAAATTATGAGCTGGCTATGCGTGAAGACATATGAAAGTTGTGGAAAATGGTTTTGTACTTCGATAACAAGGATATGAATCATCGTTTCACTATGGCTTTTTCTCGTTATCGAGACAATTTTTGGTTGTGCATTATCTTTTGAGCTGTAATTGTACTCATTACTGAAAAATAACAATAAGTCTCGTCATATGATCATGACCCTTCCACCCGCAACGGAGTAAAGTTGAAACACAGACTTTTGTAAAGAGAATGGACAATTGAATATGGATGTCCAGCATACATCTACATAGAATATTAGGTGCCTTTGGGATATAATTAATTTGTGCAGTAGGTAATAATATGTAGCCATTCTTTCTGTCGTTTGAGTGTACATAATACAGAACCGAGTGTATGATGTGGCACTTCATGAGTTTTCCGAAAATGCACTGCGTCGTTGTCGACTCGCAAAGAGTCACGACTCACGAAATTTCAATGTTCACACTTCTTGTGTACTTACATATTGTAGAAACTTTTCTCTGTAAAAGCAACGGTTTTGTTATGTCTCTCTGAATGGGTTGTGCATGCTTTGTTTGCTGGTCGTTCGCACGTGGCTCAAGTCCCAAGTTATTATAAGCACTGGGACAGGTAAAATACTCGGTAGTTAATATATTGTTGTATTAACAGGAAGTTTTGTGGGCAATCATCTTTGTTTGCTTTTGTTTATTGCCCATTTACTTGGTAGTTTGGGATTCTGAGAATAGCAAACAGAATCTCGGAGTAGGCGGAGAATACAGAGAAATTGTGACGGTTTCTCGGCTTACTCCTACGCAGTAAAGTTAGGGTGTGTGTGTAGTCGTAGTGTGTATCCTTTTGCAATGCAAGAGCGTTACATTGATCCAGTATACATGGGGTTAAACGTGGGAAACATTCCACAATACTTGGTGTACAATCTTTCCAATTATTGTGCTTTTGATTGTCGAAAGTTGTTTCGAAAAAATTCCTGTGCGTTATATGTATGTATCATGTAGAAAAATGGCAACAGTTGAATGTGATGAAAGTAGTTGAAATGTTATAATTTTGCCATACTAATTATGAATTTGTTTTCTTTTTACTTTTCAGGCTTATCCCTCCTCGCAGGAATTTCGTCCATAGTTTTGGGAGTATTAGTGTGCCTTTTCTTTTCGTCCCTAATCGATGCCTTCATAAAATCCGTAAGCAGTCATCAGTAGTCATTATATTTGAGATTTATTTCTGTTCTTTATTGGGAGCTTTATTGTACGTATGTCTGTGTACGATCATTTATTGCTCCTTTTATGGTGAGCTGGAAGTATGCTTCGCTCATTTTACCGTTAATGAAGAAAAATAAACAAAAATTGGTAACAAATTGGGCAATATGGTTACATACCCATTGAAAAAGGCAATCATTGTTTAAGGCAATGAATATTGATGCTTTCTAGTATATAGAACATCAAACTATCCTATTTTCCGTTTCAAGATGTCAAGGGCAATAGAAAAGTTAAAATTATTAAACTTAAGTATAATATTTTACATATTTTGTCATTGAATTAAATTAGGACCCCTCATGATATTTTATGACTCTAATACAAAAAGGGATTGTGAACCACATCCAGTTAATCATTGTGGTATATTATAGTAATTATATTTTGATATAGTTTGCTACTCAAAAAGATGAAATGCATGTCGCTCTTCGTGTTATGAGTGGCACCAGTGTGATTTTTGAAGACATATAGGTACAATGTGTTTATACATAACAAAGTCCTCACATACATACATGAGACTCGTATTTCTTAAAAAAATGCTTAATTTTTCTTATAATGCTGTACCAAGCACCAACTTCCAATCCAATTTACCTGAACTAATTATTATGTATTTTGTTAGAATAACGAAGAGTAATGTTAATATCACAACCTGATGCGGTTAATTAGACCAGCAGGATGCATAAGGACATCCCTCGCAAAAAAACTGTATCAGAATTGTATTGTGTATGTTTTTTGGCTGGGATATCATGGGATTGAGCTAACGTCATAGTATGGTAATTCAGTAGGATCCTACAGAAATTTTACAACAGACCACTTCATGGCAACCAGAAAAACCTAAAAACCGAAAAACTCTATTGAATTATTTTTTTGCCCTGTATTTCTGTGCGGGATAGTGTGCACTGAATATATATGGGAAAATTTGATGTCATCTGTACAAGATGGTTAGTTCTACGCATTCTCGTCCTTTCATAGTTGTTAGCCCAAGACGTCTGTAATCTCTGTCGCATAGGGATTCATGTAAAAACGAGATCATGTTTTTTATCATGTCAGTGTTACATGATGTCATTATAAATGTTAAATTACAGGCATAATTATTAGCTTTTCTCACGTTATGAGTTATCAGAGAGAAATTCGCCGTCTACACTCGTAATATGTGGACATGAATGAAAAAAATGGCGTCTCTTAATCTTCCACACTTTATATGACTTTTGTTATGTTTGCGACCATAATTTTACTTCTTAGTGCGGGATTAGTTGTAGGCATGGAGGCTGAAGGCACAAAATTTGATTAAATCCTGCTTTTCTATCCTAAAATCACTGCATGGCCCCAAATTTATCTGCTCTGCAGCCGTTATACGGCAATGTGCATGTATGTATGCATTCACATTTTGTACACGATGGAAAGTATGAGATTTTAGAAGATTACTTTGACTTTTGTTCCATTGCTTTAATGTGCGTGTGTACTTGTGCCTCACGTAAAAAGTCAATAAAAATTCGAGCCCCTTTGTATTCATTGAAAGAAAATCCTTTGCATTTTATTTTTACATTGAATTGAAATGAAAATATTATGCGTCATGAAATCAAAATTGTTTTGCACAAACCTCTACTTGCACATTGGTGTTTTGGAAGCTGATTGCTAAATACTTTTTTCATGTAGCAAGAACTACGAACCACAAGAATACATTGGAGAAAAATCCATGTTTTTTTATGTAGGACTAAATACTTGATATTTGCACAAATTACTCAATTCAAGTCCAAGATCTCAATGCGTGTGTTTCAGCGACGAGGTTCTTCTCACTAGCAACTGGGCTGTGTAAAATGCATTTATGCGATTATACGTGTATGTTTCATCTTCAATCTGTATCTATAATGTACATAATACAGTAGTTGAAGAGGGTACAGAAAGAAATACAGGTGAACCATTATGACAAGTAATCAATTATGATCCACCTTACTCAACATACGCATTACATGCAATATTATACATACACACTACATACATTGATTTGCACCCCCGTTTTAATGTATTATGTATTAGTTGTATTTTGTATTGTATTGCATTCAAATACATAGAGTTCAACTGCATGAGAAGATGCATAATACGCAATGAACAATGATACAATGTATAGTAGACATGATTCCGTGCATATCCACGATTATGAAAAACATGCAGTTTAAATTAAAGTTCAAAATCAAATTTGCACGCTGTGGGGTCGAGGGCGTATTCTTTATGTAAAGTTCCATAAGGCAAGTTGATGATAAACTGTAGCAATACCTTATGTTATAATCATCGACATGAAAAATAGACTATTTTTCATGTAATAGTAATTTATAGTATTCAAAAGTCATGCAAAGAATATTTATATGTATACCAATTTGTTTCTCTGATATTCAAAGATGAAAGATATTTCTCCATTTTGAGTGTTGCAAGTTCAGGAAACTTGCAACACTCATTCAGATTATTTTTATCTTAGAAATTTGGTGACAGTAATGCGTCTCTGTAGAATGATTATTTAGTGAATTTAAGCATGTTTTTAATTATACGTGATTTGTTTTCATTTTTTTGAATAGGAACTCCCCCTGCGGAAAGGTTCGGAGCCATTTGAGTTATGGAGGAAACCTCCGGTCACCCCGCTTTTGAAAGCGTGGTTTTTTAACGTGACAAATGCCGACGAATTTTTATCGAACGCTACAATGAAGCTGAAATTGAAAGAGTGTGGTCCATATGTGTATTCCGAAAGGTGGGAGAAAGTCGGAGTTGAGTGGCATCCCAATGGAACTTTATCTTATCGTCAAAAGAAATTGTACTTTTTTGAACCCACACTCTCAATGGGTGCTGAGAATGATACTTTCCTCCTACCAAATGTTCCTATGCTCGTAAGTCCTCCAAATCTATTATTAACTATTAGCAACTATTTTTTACAATGGGGACGGAATATGTGTACAAAGTACAACATAATATGTTACTTAACTCGGTACTATTTTTGTTGATCCACAGTCCGCTGTAGGTCAAATGAGTCACTCAACCAAGATAGTCAAGAAAGCTGTCTCAACCCTTCTTGATATCTTGAAGTTGCAACCATTTACTGCTCACACAGTGAAAGAACTCATGTGGGGATACGAAGATCCGTTGATTAAGTTGGGAAAGCAAGTTTTGCCCGAAGGAAAAAGAGTACCGTATGACAAGTTTGGATTTTTCGTCGAGAAAAACAATACTGAGAGTAAAGTATTCACCGTGTTTACTGGCCAGGAAAATTTGGAAGATTTTGCTCGTATTGATGTGTACAATGGAGAAAAGAGTTTGGACTTTTGGGGAACTGACGCTTGCAACATGATCAACGGAACTGATGCTACAGGATTCCCATCTTCTCTCACAAACGAATCTGATATTTACATTTTCCAACCCGATCTTTGCCGATCCCTTCACTTGCGGTACAATGCATCCGTAAAACACCAAGGACTGCCCGCTTTCCGGTAAGGGTTGTTTTTGTACAGACAGAATTGTCAAAATTTGACCGTTTTTTTTATATTCCGATGCGCACGCATAATACTAATACGATACGATAGGTTGCTACAATCTGTGGAATTTTTGGTTTGAAACATTTAGATTTATGCCTACTGAGTCGACGTTTGGTGATGTTGAAACTTATCCAGAGAACAAATGCTTTTGTGTTGGTGGTCCACCATGTGCCCGCAGAGGACTCTTTAACATTTCAACTTGCCAGTTCGGTATGTGGATTTTTCATACTGTTGTTGTTTACATTTACCAATTACCTTTATGTGTGTGTATAAGTTTGAGGTTTAACAATAATGAAAGTTAATTAGAACAAAATAAATAAATATACTTTTATTTTCATTTTAGGTTCACCCGTGTTCATTTCGTTTCCCCATTTCTTGCACGGAGATCCATCATTACTTGACGCTGTCGAAGGACTCAAGCCTGACCCCTTGAGACATCAATTCTACATTGATATTCAACCCGTAAGCTATCTTTTGTAACATAATATGACTGAAAATATTTTATTCTATTGAAGTAAGAGTTATTATAACATGTGAAAAATAATGCTCCTTTTCTTTGTGTCGTACTAGAAATTGGGAATTGCAATGCAAGCAAAGGGTCGAGTGCAAATCAACATTCAAATGTCTCGCGTAGAAGAGATCCCACAGACTGCTAACCTTCAGAACGTTCTCATTCCAGTTCTTTGGTTTGAAGATGTAAGTATAGTAGACAAAATGAATGTTTCACAAATTTTCCCACTATCATAATAATATTTAATATTCATTTAAAACTGTATAAATACATGCTATTATTCGCCTTTAGGGTATTGATGAATTACCACCAAAAATTACGGCTCTCATCAATCAAGCCATCCACACTCCAGAGATCGCCAAAGATGCTCTCTCCTATGTTACTTTTATTTTGGGAGGTCTTTTGATTCTATGCGGCATCATGTACATGGTTCGAAGCTCCTACTCAAGAAAAGAAACGATGAATGCAAACGGTCATCCAAAGGTACTGACATTATCATAAAACACATCACATACACATATGATATCAACTTGTATTTCATGTGATTCCTCTTGTATTGATATTAATATGTCTACTGGTTTTCTTTTTCCCTGTAGGGCGACATGGAAAAGACTAACGGAGTTACCAATGGTCAACTGAAAAATCAATACACCAACAATGCAATGGTTGAAATGGATGGGAATTTGAAAAATGGAAAAAATAAGGACATGATTATTGAATCAACTTTAAGTCAGAAACCAGTTGAAGGGGGCTCATAACTTTTTAGTTGTATGTAATTAATGTTTCATTTATAGTTTTTTTTTGATAAGGAGTGGGAGAGGAAGCAAGAGAAATCGTCATAAATATATACATATTATTCTATTAAATTAATGGTTTTAATAATTAGCATGTTATGTTACTCAGTAGGATTAAAACTTTTCTCAAATTTTGTAACACAGAAAATCGTTTGTGTCTGTTTTCCCTTTTACGTGTCCTTTTTTACTTGACTAGCAAGCTTTATTAGAACAAGTATTCTACATTATTGTTGTACATACATAGTTTAAAAAAACTCTTGTTTGTTTGTTTTTTCTTTTTGACTATCTGTCGTTTCTTACTTGCAATTTGCAATGCAGTTTACTATGCAAAATAATACTTATATAATTACTGATATTCTCGGGATTTATAAAGTTAGGACGATTTCTCAGTTCTGAAATAAAACAATAATAGTAACGATTCAAGTTATTAGTACTGTTATATTATATAATATAAAATATTTTATGCGCGATTATTGAAGTTGTGTTAGCTGCATTTTAAACTTACGCGTAAGTATTGGCGATATATTATATATGTAACGTTTTGTAGTTTGGCATTGTATCTGATTGTGAGCCATCTAATTACTAATAATATGATATAATAGTAGCAAAATGTACACACAATGTAAGTAGCTCGTGTAAGTACTTACGTTGTTACTCTTCTAAAATAATGGATGTCCAATCACATTATAATTACGATAGAGCACCTCGCCGTGTATAACATATTTTACTATACTATACAAGACAAGTTGTCGACTCATCTGTATAACTATACGTATATATTTTAAATACTGTAAATTGTATAGTATAAGTATACACTTTGATACTCTTTTATTTTTTAATCTTTATAATATTGCTCAACAGGAAGAACAATCCCAGAAGGATAATAATAATATTTTGTATAATTTAAGGGAAAATATTGAACGCTAAGAAAATGAAGGGTAAAAACCATGTTTTTATGTCTAAATAGCACAGAAAATGTACTAATTAGAGATAAATTATGATACAAATATTTGAAGCCACAGCCAGGCAAGGCCAAACATATATACACCACACGCGTTTAAGATTGTGATTTTCAAACAATTTTTAATCAACTTTATGAACCTATTCAAATTTTATAATTATTTTTATTGATTATACATACTTTTGTAACTTCTTTTATGGTAGTTTTAAGCGTGACTGTATGTGGACAGAAAATAGAACATTGTTAAAAGCTAATTTCTGCTTATACAATGTTCGATGCAAATGTGTATTTTGTTAAAAATAGAGTGCCATACTGTTTGGTTTTCGAGTGTATATGAATACATAGTTGGTTTTGTAATTTAATAGCAAATATTATTATCGTTAAAAAATCGAACTGTATGTTTCAAAACAATACGAGTGGTTGTCTGAAAATCCACCTGTATATATTATTTAATTATTATAATATAATAATACTATTTTTTGAAATCATCATATTCGACCATGTGGCAAAGCGAAATAAAATTATTATATTATTATTCTTATTTATATTTATATTATACATACAAAACTGTATATATATATAGAACCCACAGATTAAAAGGAAGTTGATTTCGTTTAAAAAAAAGATAAGTCAAGAATTTTGTTAGGTTTTAGTACAATAATTTGACTACTGAAGAGCCAAAAATCTTTTTTAACTAGTAAAATAATATAGTAATGATAATTTGTAGTAGAATTGTTGTTGTTCCTTTTTTCTTCCCCTATGAAGAATAGCGAGTTAGAAAAACTTAGATACTTTATATCATCCCCAACATGATTAATGATTACACATGTAGTATGAATATTTGATTACAAATTTTGTATAAAAAAAGATGTTCTAGCATATTGCAACTATGTAGGATGAAAACAAATCGTTTTGTAAGCTATGATTTGTTAAAAAGAACATTATAATACTATGTAAGTAGATATTATATTTATATATTTATGCATGCAAAAACTACCCTCGACCGAGCACCTGGGGGGGTTTCGTGGGTTCCAGAAATAGTATTTTTGGTTTACGGGTGAAACCTGCAAAAAATCTTCCTGTTTTGTGGTTTCTACAGATTTTGCATGCAAGGTATTTAAATTATTATGAAAAAAATATACGTACTGCAGTTTATTTGTAGAAAAATAAAAAAACTGAAAAAACTGCAATGCATTCTCTATACTCATCGAAAGTTTTATATTACACTAGAACTGAAATATTGTTGTGAGACAAGGACTCAAAATAGATGATGAATGAGAGACGTAAGATTTTTATAAAACGTAAAAATATTTTAGTGTCTACTATAAAGTTTGAGGTATATTTTATGTACCATATAACAATATACCTACATACTATAATATTTTTTCAATAAAAATGAATATATTATTAAGTATACATATGATTGATATTAAGTACATTGATTTCGTTGCATTCACATCTTTTTGCATTCCCATACTCCTTGACTAAACTTATAGAAAATGAGCATTTGAAAAAATTACGATAATCACAAGAGACGTGCTTGAAATGAGAATCGCTTTGTTGTTTAGATTTTTTTTTGAAATGTTTATTTCATTTAAAAATGGCAGGTTCGACTGACTTTTTTTAGGATGTATGCTTTACATAACGTATCATAATAATTCTATGTAATTAAGGAGGAGTAAATACTTAGTCACCTTAGCATAATGGTAAGACCATAAAAATGATCTCCTTGTGGTGAGAGAATTGTCGACAAAACGTTGTTGCAACAAGAACACAGTTTTCCCCGAGACACACAGTCGGGCTTTTAGTTCTTAAAACAGCAGTTTTACTCACATAATATTGTTGTGTTTGTGTGTGTGTATGTATATGTGTATGGGAATTACAGGGGACAAGTAAGTACACACGACTTAAAACAATAACACAAGTATTTGATAACAAGGGGACCGGTTAATACACTGAACTAAAACTAACTACTATCGTCGGTAGTTTTTTTCTTTAAAAGCTTTTTTTTAAACAAGGTATGTTTGTAACGTATTTAAAATATTAATTTGAGTAACAATCAAGATCAATGGTAAAGTAGACTACAGCCAATATCATAAACGGATAGAACATAAATCTGATGGGCATATATTTAATAAATTAAAATACAAATAAAACAAAAGAGAAGAATATTTGATAGAGAAGATCCCTGTCTACGATATATAAGTATTATGTACATACATTCGCACACACAGAATACCTTTTTTGAGTTTAGGGCGATTTTCAGTCGTTTCAAGGGAGTGAGTCTCCAATTTTAAGGTCATTTACCGCGGCACAAATCTGAGCGTCACCTTAAAATACATAATAAAATCAAATGCTTAAAATTAATCACTTTTGTGAATAAAGTACATATTTTATAAAAAAAATGCTATGCTCCTTTTCCTTTGAAATATGAATATAGCTATAGTTAACTAGGTAATAATTATTGCATTATTTAATATTGTAATCTTGCCAGTTTATGTACATACCTGTTTTGATGTTATTAGTCAACGAAGTTTTAGTTTTTGTTAAATTTACTAAATCTTTCTTGTCCGGAGCAACAATATTTAAAGAGTTAATTTTAGATAATTCATTCTCCAGAAATTCAGGCAATGGATTTGGTAGACTATTTATCCTGTATTAACAACAAACAATTTAAGATTAAGATCATAAACAACAAGTGCCTTATCAAGATGTAAACAAGAATTATATAGAAATAAACTAATACCGCGTAGAAATATATTCTCGGAACGCTGATAGAAATTCATATAGTTTAGGGTGATTTTGATCGATCCTCAGGGCTCGTTTGATACTTTGAAGCATTAACAGTGGTTTTTCTGTAACGAGAGACAATTATAACATAGTTTAAAAAATAAACATTATAAACTGATAGGATGTATGTATCTTGCTCAGTTATAATAGTACTAGCATCTAAGATTAATACCTTTACGGCTGTAAATTTCATAAGCGAGTAAATGAGTTTCGATTCTACTATAGGCATATGACTGTAGTGGTTGAAGAAATTTAATAGCCTCTTGCAGGGGCTCCGGCGTAGAAACTAATTTCTCAGGCAAAAGTTCTTCAGAAGGCGGTGGATGACTCTCTCCATCTTCAGAAACATTTTGCTTTGACTTTGTGTGATGTTCTTTCTTCTCAGCCGCCGCGGCAGCAGCCTAAATTTTTTCCAAACAATTTAAGAAAATATTTAGTCTTCAATAATATTTTTTGTCAAAACACTATTATTACACTATTAATCATTGAAAAATGAGACAGATTTTCCTATAAAACGGTAATAGTTCAAAAACTTTCATCTCAAAATCAAGTCAAAAGATTTATGCATAGGTTTCTGGTGTAGAATTACCTGCTGCTCGACTTCAGCCTTTTTCTTTGCCTTTCGCTGCTTATTCTTCATTTTCTTCAATTCAGCAGGAGAAATATTGTCTGAAAATAGAGAAAACATAAACTTTGTAAATACTAGTAAATACTCTATAAAAATAATACTATATAAAAATGCAGCAAATTGCGTTTTTTCCTAAATAAAAAATTAAATATTTATAATATATTCGATTGATTTATCAATTTTATATTGAGATTGATCAGATAAAAGTTTAAATCAGAATAATTTGAGTTCATATGGATCTATTGGAATAAGTATGAAACATCATATCAATCTCGTAGTTGGCTGATATTTAAGTATACGTGTTCTATGTTCTATAACGATTAAATAAGTGCACTATGGTTTTTACCTGTACTTATTTGTTCATCAGCAGATTGATTTTTTAACGGAAAGTCATAAAGATGAAGATACACATTAATAGCACAACTGTTGAAAGAAATAAACAACCCTTGTCAGACAATTAAATAAAACGATTTCAAAGTTAAAGAAATTGATTTATACCAAACTCATTTATGTATGCATGTATATAGATATATATAATCCCCACTAATCGAAACTTACTTAGCTGCCTTAAAATAAAATGGATGAGCTCGTAGAACATCTTCAAGGCGGAGAAGTTGAACATAGGACCTTAGAGTCATCTTTCGTAAACAATACGTATGGAAATCATATTGATCGTCCACAATTTCATTGAAATGCTGAAAATTTAAAAACCATAATTAATATTTTTCAAATTACACTAATGAAATACTCTGACTGAAATACTATAGGTAATTTATAAACAGTTGATGCTGTAAAATAAACATACCCGATCAACTTCGTGACATTTTTTCAATGCCTCACCCCACTGACCCAAACGCTGATATGCTAAAGCACATTCAGTTTGGAACCACATACATTGCATTTCATTTAAATTATCAAATGCACTTGCACCTTCCTACAAAGATAAAAACACGAAAACAGTAATGTTTGTCAAATAAAAAGGCAGTCGTGTATTTGAATTTAACTAACAATTACAATGTCAACAGTCAATAGTTCTTACCCGAGTAAATTTTCCACATATTGACGTCGCCTTCTCAACATCGCTGTGGGATAAGTAAGAATTTAAGCATATAATATTCTGCTGATTGTTCATTAAAAAATTCTTGGATAGTAACAATAATTATTGTTGTTGTTTTTTGTTTTGATATCTTACTTTGCACGTAAAAAATACTTGGCACTTTTCGAGTTGATGTAGCGATCTGCAGTGTCTAATTCTCTTGCTTCATCCATCCAAGTAGCCCCTGATGCTAAATCATTAGCATGTTTGTAGATTTTTGCTTTACACATGAAAAGTTCGATGAGTGTCGGCGTATGCTCAATCGCTTTGTCAATGTAATTCATGGCTAATTCTGAATCCCCAGTATAGTCGTAGTGTTGAGCTAAGTAATAGTAGGCCCATAATAGTGCTGATGCTGCAATATTAATAACAAAGTTCAAAGTAATAACACTGTAATTTTGATTTCTTGTTCAATAGTGTAGTAGAAGAATAATTAGGTACACAAACTACTCTTGTATTAAAATGAAGTTAAAATCATCAGCATACCAGGTGCACTCCTTTCTTCATCCTCTATTGAAGGCAACATGAAAATATAAATAATAATCGAGTGTAATAAATAATGAAAAAATCCCTGTTATACAGAAATTGATGGAATTGAATGGCCAAAAATTGCAAAATATTGTAGAATGCCTTGAAGTT
>JAQIVE010004718.1:0-14075 GCA_034698285.1 Sminthurinus bimaculatus | reverse complement strand
AATACATCGTTACTAATATGTACTATTTTTCAGAAAATCGCCCCTAAATAACAATAATCATATATGTATAATAATAATAATATGTACTTATAAACGTTTAGAATCCGCACTATTATCCTTAATTATTGTATTATTTTATCGTGTATATATTGTATAACAAAGACACAAATGCAACACACTCTAATAATTGTCCAAAAACAAACAAACTGTACTGTATGTGTATTATGTATATAAAATATTACAGATACTTATTATAGTATATTGATTGTACTTTTATAAAATGAATGAATGAAGGAAAAATATAATGAATAAATTATGATATATAGTATACAGATATCGCGTCTTAGTCTACTACCAACAAAGTCTGTACAAAATAACTAGATATTATAATATCAAAATTCGAAATAATTAAATGTTATGGGTTTGAATTTGGAAAAAAATTATTGTACAAGCGGCCATAGCTCGCTTTGGCTGCTTCTGTGTACTGTGTGAGTATTTCATATAAAATAATGTTAAAGCTTTGAAATCATTCAGTTCGTCTCTCTCTGTCCTATGTTCCTATGTATACTTACTCTCTTTATTCTTATATAAGAATTTCTCCCTCGACTCGAACAAAGTCGGGTTATGCTATAGGATACAGCAGTATCATTCTATGTTTCTAAGTTTCTATGTATCTATACATGTCCCCCTTGGACCTTGGAAATACAAACTATAATAATATGTTCACGGTGTGCTCCTTTGTATAGTGGCAAAGAAACTCAAAAATTGAATGAAAAATGAATGAATAAATATCCTTTAACATTTAAAAGAGTTAAAATGAGATGCTGCTGTTAACCGAAAAAAAGCGATGGAAACATTTTGAGTAGATGCTTTAGACATACATTTTTTGATCTCGTTCCACGTAAAAGTATATGTGCCCTTAAAAAATTATTAAGAAAAGGAGACCATTTTTCCTTGTGTAATAAGAAAAGAGGGAAAATGGTACCAGACTAGGTATATTATTTGCGAAAATACCCTTAATATATTATTATACGGCCAGGATCAGGATTAAGCGCATGATTCCTATATATAGTAAGGATGTGTGATACACAATGTTGTGTACCATGTGTTTTACATGTTCAAGAAGACATTTTACCTTTAGAAATATGCAATATATTGTAGGCAATAAGAAGTGTATGTTCACAGTACAGGCATTTCCATTTTATTTCTACAACAAATAAAACATATTTGTGAAATTAAATGACGCTGATCAATATTATATTATTAATACTGCTGAGTTGCGGATAATGGATAAAACTTACTGCTACATAAATACATACATATTTGCAAAAGAGAAAAAGAAATCGCAATAAACTTGAGGCCTAGGACACTGTTATTTTAATTGCATGCAGAAAATGTATACATTAATCCTTATTATCTTTGACCATTATCACCCCGTATGTGTGCATTATGCATTTAAAGTTCAAGTAACTTTTACTTGAAGTAAAAGTAAGTATGCACATGTGTACGTATGTTCGTAAAGCAACAAAGACCTGTAAACGTTTCTAAACAGCCGCCATTTTGTTTCTTTCCGTTTGCCAATTATTTATGCCATTTTCGCTGGTATGAACAGTTAATAATGTGAAATAAAATTAACGATGTACAAATATCTTGCGTCGTCAATACATTCCAGAGAACAGAGGTCACGGACGCATATTTATTGAGGTCAAACTTTTGATCACTTTCTCCTTTATAGTTTTTAAGATATTAGGATGAGCATATTATTAGCTTTTACCTGGCGGTATGAGAAAGAAATTTTATTGTGTGAGCCTCCTATATTAATGTACTTCTAGTATTAACGAAATGTATTAAGCGATGAATTTAGTGCCTTTTTCGTCCAGCTTCTCCCTATATGTATTTATTGAACAACCGATACATATGTACAAGTACATAATATTTTAATTTATCGTAGTACGTTTCTATACTAGTTTATGTTATAGATAACAATAATATCTATTTAACCTATTATTTACTTAGATTCTTGCACTTTGATGACATTTTGCATCATGTAAATATATTTACATAGATAATTTACACATAATAATACGCTAGGCTTAGCATATTGAGGTTTTAAATGTTTAGTTTAAGTATTGAACTTTAATTAAGTCTTGGAAATTTTTGGCAAAGATTTGATTTGGACCATGATTAAATATTAAACATCTATACAATTTACTTCACTACTACTTATTACATTATATACTACATATTATATAGATCATTTTATATGTATTATATTATATACATTATACATAATAAGATAGAAGTGAAAGGTGTTTATACTTTCCATCCACTGTCAACAGTGCAGTTTCTATACTTATAACTTATAACGTATCGTATAATATCGTGTTAAACCTACAAGATACAATATATTATGTACTTAAGATTGATTCAAAATACATGAAATAATTCTCTCCTTTTTCGGGAAACTTGCCCGTCCTCGCATTATGTTGTTTTTGGTGCGCTAAAACGTCCTTGTAAAATGGCCGAAACTCGCTGAAAGGTAGGATTTTCGACTCCCTGGAAATCTAAGAAGGTTTTTTTTTAAAAAAATGGTCTATTTATGGGATTTAATGTGGGCCTACGATGTCTTTACTCAGAACGTTCTTCTGTTCACGCATACAAAAAAACCAACTCTCTTCGGAGAAAGTTAATGCAAACTGATAATGTGCCAGAACTCAGAACTTTCCCGGCTAGTTTTAGCAAACCAAAAGGAACGATACCTGGTCGATTCGGACATGCTGGACGTGGAAATAAAAAAAGTATGTATTTTGAAACAATCTAGTAGTATGTATGTATATTTACATAACTATCATGTTTCTGCATCAGAAACCGGCAGAAAATGTTCAGATATACTTTAGTCCCTGGAGAAAAATGACAAAATTTGTACTTAAATAGCCCTACCTTTTATCTTGCACTAATTTTCCATCAAATTTTGCACACATGAGTGTAAACGTTTTATTGTAGACGGCAAATTAGAGCCGATCTCTGTCCACGACTTCTCTTATACATTATACACACGATTGGCAAAAATCCATATAAAACTGAATTAAGAAAGGAGCCTGCGATTGATTTTGATTGACTTTGAAACAGATGGAAATCGTTAGATGTTCAGGAATCAGGAGCTAGCTGAACTGGACATCTGCTACCAGTTTACAAACTGAAACGATGCATAGTACATTGTATATTTAAAACTATCATCTAATCCCTATGTAATGAAAAATACACAACGATTACATATATAAAGAGCATTTTACACGTGCCCATACTATATGTACTAATTAACTTAATCGAACACATTCATCCCTCCGAATAGTTACTTGAAAATCCATTATGGTGAATTGTAGTTATGACTTTGCCCTTATAATAATAAATAACATAAAACTTTCTGAAAAATATTTATGACTCAAGTAACATTCACTCTTATATGATTTAAGGGAGAGATATATGAGAGATATGGTAAACATGGAGAGAAAGTCTGAAAAAGAGCCTAAAATTTGCTACGCACTTTCTTTTCTAGTGCACAGTTGTGTGCGCACAGGTTAAATCCTACATACATATATATGTATAGTATAAAACCTGACAATGAGGAGCAATTAAATTAAAAGTTACTGTGTATAATATTATATGCATAGTGAATGCTATTGTGTACTGAAGTCAGTACATAGCATATTTCAACCATTTTATTCTTTCAGACAATCTGATCCATATTATATGATGTTCTGTTTTTAGAACTAGTAACAATTATTAGAAAAATTGTATAATAAGGATATATACGGAAAGCCCTGTTATATCGTTTTCACGCTGTTTGCGTGATCCCAAGTGAAAATATATCTATCGTATAACATTATTTTTAATTCATTAAATTTTATAAATATTATATATTATAGGTATATATGCATGATGATGACCCAGATCATAACTTTTTACTGTACATACATGTTATCAAATATTCTATTATTGTGAAATTTACCTTTCAAACTATTGAGGTGACACTGCACAAACTACTAACGATAAATATATATAAATACTTAAATATAGGTGTATGTCATGCTCTCTCATAATGTCTAAATTGGTCAAAAGGATTTTTCAAACAAAATATGTACAACGAGTTTTAGAAATACAGGTTTGTTTTATTTTGATTTTTGGCAACGAATCCCACAATAATAATGTCATAATAGGTGTAGTAGAGCTAATAAGTTATTCATCAGTGACACACATATGTAATACATGCTAGAGATTTTCACTGTATGCATAATATGTATAGCTGAGCTGCGTCTGAGGAAAATATAACCTGATGTACTTGTTAAAATTAAAATTAACAGCAGTGTTAACAGTATAATGATAACAATAACAATAAATAATAATACACGTGAGTATAGGCTGATTGTAAATTGGAATTGAAAACAGTCAAAATTGACATAATATAGCATTTTTACATAATCCTTAATTGATCATCATCATACATAATCATTATAATTATAATATAGCAAGATCATTAATGATGGATGTAAGTACAAAGTTTTAATTATTATTTCAACAATAATAATTATATTTAATTAATATTTATATAGTATAATAATATATAATATATATTGTAATAATATCAGCTCGTTCCATTCTATCTGTTTTGTCTTTCTTATCTTTGTCATTCTTAATACATAATCAACAACTGTACTCTTTTTTTTATACAATATTTTTTTGTATCATTATTTTTCTTTTTTTAAAACAACATTATTATATTTCATTATTATTATTTATTTTTGTATAGATATATATATTCCTTTTTTTCCACTGAGGACTTCATAAGGAGGACTTATACTGACTTGATACCTTATAATAGTGTTGTATAAATAGTTATTTATAATATCTTATGCACATTAACCGGTAAAATTTGTTGGTATTTTTTTTATTCTAATATTACATATTAGCATGATTAAGTCGATTTTAGGTCAAATATTTTAAATACACAATAACTCTTAACCGTAAATATTTTTGATATAATGACTTTTTCTTACTCTAGGCTTTAAATATAGGCTCAGCCTAGCTATATATGTATACAATATAACGTAATTATACATTTTTATTTTTTGTGATATAATATTTTAGAGCATATTAATGCTATTTTAATATAGACGTATATAATATGTAAGTAAGTATGTATATTATATATCTTCACATTTCCAATTAAAAAGTATTTTCATTCCTGGTAGACAAGTTACATTTTCAATCTCATATTAATGTGGAAAATCTAAAAGAGAAAACACAAACACATAAATACAATCAAAATCACATTTTTGTATGGTATTCTGCCGTCGTGTACATTTTTAAGCAAACGACAATATATTGACGTTGAACTTCATTCGAATGAATAAATGATGTGTATTACATGTTTTTAAAATATACATAAACAAATCACATCTGTTTATCTTTGATCGTAACTTCATAAAAACTGATTAGGTTTCAATACATCATACAGTAGAAATACTCTGGCAAGGTTTTTGAAACACTAAACCCTTCAATTTTACTAGAATAAAATAGGATTAATAAATATAAGGGTAAATAAATCTTACATAAATGTTTGTTTTTCGAATAAATGCTTGATCTTCTTGTAAAGAGAATGACGGCCCAAAGTGGTTTGTTTACTAAATTTGTTTTCTTCTGTCTTTGTTCTTTTAATAATCCCCTTTTGCCTTCCTCTCCTTAGAAACCTGGAATGACTCCATATGCCTGAAAAAATTGAACCAAACGTATATTATTATTGTTTATTGGATGTATTATGTATATCATACACTTACATGGAACATCATCTATTACATTTTATCTAGATTATTTTGATTATTTTATTTACCTCTAATGATGACATAATGACGTAGAAGAGCCATAAACAAACGAAGAGAATAGATGTAGCAATCTTGGGAACTTTCGGGCCTCCCAACTCACCACCACCCAATTTTTTAGTTCTCCTTTATAGTTAAAGATAGGAAAAGTATATTAAATTAGTATATCTTTTGCCTGGTGGTATGACGTACATGGTAGACATCATTCAAATGAGGTCATATTGAGGTCATATTGAGGTCATTTAAGGGTACGGGTAAGATTTTTACCTCAGGAGCATTATCATAATGGCTACCACGGCAACTGAACAAAAAAGAGTCACGGAAAACGCCAAACTGGAAAGAAAATGCAGAATACATATATATTAAAGAATTTCATACTATATGTTGGCAAGTTGGCAGTTTAAAAGATTTGGAACCCAATTTCAACATTGTGACAAATAATAAAAACAGAAATTACCTTCCAGGTATTACGTTGAATTTGTTACAGACATACTCTGGATATGGCCTGTTACAAGTTTCTGGACCAGTTCCATCTAGAGATCATGAAAACACCAAATGATTATGTAAGTCAATATGTTTGCATTTAATTTGTATGTAACTGCATCAAAATTTTAAAGAACCCCTTTTGTTTCAAAAAAAAATGAAAGTATACACAGGGAGAAAAAATATTACGTTTCATGGCATTGATAGCGTGATAAACTGCGGCTATTGTCCATGCGATTCCAATACCCAGAAACACGTTGACGGCATTGCTATTACATTTTGAAGATGATGACAATTTCGATTAGTATTGATATTTTGCGTGTACACACAGTTGCATATACGTGTTAAATTTTTGGAACAATATAATGTTACTAATATGTACTTACCTTCCTGTCACATTTCCTACAGAAGCATCTGCGTACTCATCCTGAACAGCTGCTACTTTACTAGCACACGTATCTAAAAATCGGTCACAATTCGACAGTTAACATTTTTTCCCCTCGAATCAGCAATATTTTTTATAATAATATATTGCTGTATGTATGAATTGAAAATTTAGTAATATTTTAAAATATCCATGGTATAATAATAATATGTATCTTAAGAAATGTATAGATAGCTCTGCACATAATTGTTGTATAAACATAATAGTGTATCGGCAAGCGATAGAAGGAAACATCTGCTGCTAAAATCCTTTTGTTTTTTCCCCTTGTTTCTCAAACAGTTTTCGCAGCATTATTTATTGTTAGACTTTTAAGATACCTTAAAGCTTAACTATATAGCATGCTTAAATGCTCTAGTAAAAGAAAAAGCTCTTAGTGTTAAAATATTTGCGTAAAATGTTTGTACGAGAACACAAAGGCAAAAAATGGTTCATCCATTTTGTTAAAGCACCACTAAAAGCCAAATTTAAATTAAAACCCGAAATTATTGAGACGAATTATGTACACAGGCTAAACATACAGCAGTCTTTATGTATGTATGCCATTTAACTTTGCGCTTAGAAAATTCCATTGTACGTTCGCATTAAAAGTGTACAACTTCAATTCTCCATCGCACTAGCGCTTAGCGCCATATACATACATACGTTTGTCTAACTCTAACTGCTCAGTTACTTTTTACTATGTATTCTACCATGCAATCACAAACACATCGTTAGTACTTAACGAAATATATAAACCATTAATCAGTTTTAATTGCAAATGCGTAAAAGATAACATGCCAATGCTAAAAACTTAGCCTCGTCTTATTTGAGACTAATTGGAAAGAACCAAGATGAAAGAGCCAAGAAGATTGTCCATCAAAAACATACAACCACGTGAAATCCTAAAACTACAAGGCTGACTTAAAAACGAGCAAATAATGAACGTGCACCACCAATAACCACGTATATCTGTTGCCAAGACATTGTACTTGTTATTGAGTACAACATAAATGAAATGATAAAAATGATACTGCAAAGTCTTTTAACCTTAAACATGAATTGCACATGTGTTATTACTTATTAAGATATGACACGAACTATAAGCCACCTCTACTTTCTATACTATTTTCTCATTGCTAATTGCTAACACAATGCCATAAAATAAGCGAAGAAACAAAGACAGACAGTCAATGTAAACTATATTGAGTAGTAATAATGGTAATAATATGAATCATTTCCAGGAAAACTAAAAAATAGAGATCGAAATAGCAAAGAATCAATTCAACATATAAACGTGGATGGTACAGAGTAGAGAGAAAGGACAAAATAAAATAAATAATACAGAAGGAACTGTGGAACGTAAAAACAGTAAAGAGAAAGAGTCATATATCAGGAGATAGATAGAAAGAGAAAGTACCCCGATAAAACACCTATAGCACAAAACATCAACAAAATGGGACACCGACATAATTTTATTATGTCGAGTAGACAAAAAAAACATCTACATACAAAACTACTAGGCTATACACCATACTACAAGAAGTAGCAACCATAAAACAAAATATGGAAAGCTGAAAGTCGAAGAGAAAATTTTTTGGTGTTTATTCACCCATAAAGTTTCTCAAAACCACGATTTAAATTTAAAGAAAAATATTTATGTTGAATATCTCTTTGGTTGTATTTGCAATGTACGAAGAGCTACTTGTCTGTCGAAAATTGTAGAAATGGAAGTAACAGTTGTTGATTTACCTGGTACCGAGGTTCCTGTAAGTTGAGAAATAATAAAAATGATGATTCAATCACTCGGCCTATGAAAATTCACAAGTGTCTTCTTTGTTTTTCTACACTGCTCAAAAAACAGTGCATACATACATAAAAAACAAAATCGAATACACGAAGTATAGATTTATAGTTGATATTGAGATGATAGTTCTCGAACACCCTATACAAATACGCATAATTTAACTGACTGAAGGACAATGAAAATACATTGTTTTATTTTCCGAGCAGTGTAGGGTTCAAATAGACATCTCTTTCTAGAAAAACAAAGGATCAAGGGGAATTCGGGTCACATTAATAATTTTTTTGTAAAAAGAGACCAATTGATCAAAAATACTACTAACCCAGTGCGACAAAAGCTATGGCTGTCACGGCGTCTTTAAGACCGACCGTGCAACCTAAGTGGGAGGCAAGATCGCCTATAACCGCGGTCAGGACGCCAATCCCTATTATACTAACGACGAATGTGACATACCCATCGAGAATATCTAAATGTAAAAAGAATCAAAATGAAAGGAATAGTGGAATAGTCTTTTGACAAACAAAACCCTCATCGACTTTTATCATGTTGTATTGTAATGACGATTCAAATTTCATCAAAAACAACGGCGAAAAACCAACAAATAATACAAAAAAGCATAAAAAACATTTTTGTTCGAAAAAAAAAACAAAACAACTGAAAAATTACAACAACAAGAACAGAATGGTAGTTGAAATTTCCCTTCTTTTTCATCCCACGCATAAAAGCTGACATATCAAGACTTTTGTATTCCATTATCTATACAAATAGTCTTTCATTCTTTCCTACAGATCCTATCAAGCATGTATTATGACTGATGACAAAAACGACAATGAGAAACTGAATTAATGAAAACCTAAATTTACATAGATGAGTCATGATATCCAAATAAAGCATTCTTATCTTTCCTGTACAAGCTTCGACTTGACATTCTTTAGTAATCTAATTACAGACGTATCGGTTACAGTTTGTAAAGGCAGTCATACCGTTTTAGAATTAGAAATTGCGATTATCAAATTAATTAGTAATTAATTATAATGCGTCCCTTTTTATTTATGCAGTGCATTTACTTGATGAGGATTACTATACAAAACTACTCTTGGGTCAGAAATGAATATCTGTCTTTCTTTTTATTAATGATGCATAAATGGAGAAAGTGAAAGAAAGCAAGACATTTATTTCTATACGCATAGAGTTATTCTAGACATAACCTTATACTTATACACATTAAGTATGCAGTAAATCAAGAATGTTTTAGTTACTTTACCTCATATAGATGCATTAATTTTGCAGTAGTTATATGTATGCTTAGAAAACACCCTCTTTTTATAAAACTTTAGGGCAAGATAAAATGCATGTATTGCAGAATCAAACAAATTTCCACGTGCTTTCTTTTATACTTTATAGATACAAACTCATACCAGAGAGCATATTATATTTACTTTATCGCTTTGCCTCAAATCTCTTTAGTATTACTGCTAATTTTAAAAGTAGAAAGTCTAGAATAAAGAGTTTTGGAGATGTGCAAGAGTAAAACACAAAGTAAATATTCTCTGGTATGCCAGTTTGCGTAGCTGTTAAATATATATACATATGTATTATTAGAAAAGTAGATAAATGAAAAAACCGAGCTCGTGCTAACATATTAAATTTTCAAATAAGTAAAATCTAGAGCACTTAAATACTTACTTCCTTCCTACATGTATTCGGTTTGTTAAACTCTTGCATACATTCCATGTACATATTTACAAAACATTTTATAGCCTTGGCGTTACCAGTAAAAACAGTGCGAGTTTTGAAATTACGCTATTTTCTATACATTTTTTGAGCAGATGTTTCTTTCCAAGCGACCCTTAATTACCAGGAATTGACGTTCCAAGGGCAACAAACACTGTTCATCATCATCATCATAAACGGTAGAAAAAGTATAAAATATCATTATAGATTACATACTTAAAACTCCATTAAATGCATTTGATTTTATATAAAAAAGAAACAATTTACTTAGGTTGTAAAAATATTGAAAGGATGATGAAAAGCGACGATTATTTCTTTTAAGTGCATGTTCGCTTGTAAAAGTTTTACCTATAGCGGTAACCGAATCTTTTAATCCAACAGTGCAACCTAAATGGGAGGCGATATCGCCTATGACGGCAGTCAGGACGCCAATCATGAGTATACTGACGACGAACGCCAAATAACCACCAAAAATATCTGTAAAAGGAATTCTCAATTTCCTATAATCTTTGCAAAGACTTAATTTAGAACATTACAACCTTACATCTACTTATTGAATGATTAAATTCGACTACATGATCCGTGATCGTGTACACATGCACAACAATATTGTTCTGCTCCGGCAGCCGAAATTATTACGTAAAAACGTTGTCTTAAAATCTTCAAATGGCACTCTATACTCTATATACTTGAGTACTCTTTGCGTCAAAAATGTAATGACACAACTGTACCTTGATTTACATGGGAATTGAGAATGGTCGTGAAAGAAGGAAAATTATTACTGAAAGAAAACAACTAAAGTTTCATAATAGCCTCACTGAGTCACAGTTTAAAAGCCTAATAAGATAGTCTACAATACTTTCTTCAATGAAATGAGGCGAAGAATGAAAGTTCATAAACTGTAGATCAGTGGGACTAGGCATGGTTGTGATTTTTTCGATTTACTTTGCAACAGAAAGAACCAAAATGAAAAATTAGAAAAAGGCTTAAATCGACACAAATTTTCTCGATAATTTAACATAATTTGCATTAAAAAAAACTTCAATACATTATGCTTATGACAGAATTCAAGTTTTATAAGTGAATGTGTATAGTTTGTAAATAAATAAATAGATAGAAAAGTTGATACGTACCTGTTGGAGGGACAAAAGCAAAAATAATTTTCCAAAAGATAGTTAAAAAATGCATGACATAATCGCCACATGACGGCACTCTTTCTTCACCGTCCTCGCCTTCCTCGTCATCATCTCCTGAATTATAATTAAAAGGAAAATTTTGAAAATATTTCAATCACATTATGATATTATACGCTTGTGAATATAAGTACCAATGCTTTAAACTACGAATATAATAATATGAAGGGCTGACAATAAAGTCAGCCCTTCATATGTAAATGTATAATTTATTCACCAAAAAGTAACGAACCTGCATTGACTGTTATGGCTTCAATAAATTGTTCTTTCCATGAGGAAGTACCGACTAGTAAACTAGCATTGGCCCGCTGTACCAGCTATTATTATTATTATGATAAAGAAAACAAGGAAACAATGTTATTTATTAGACGTAAAGAAAAGTCTACTTTCACCAGAACTTTCACTTTTTTGGGGGATGTAATCAAATAAATAACGTAATTCAGAATTACCTTATCTACAGTGTTCTGTAAATTACACACACAAAAACATATTGACTGTCAAGTATCATAGCATATTTTGGCAACACGAGTAATGTGGAATTATTTTAAAAAATTATGGTGAATGAAAATGATTACGTACTTTGAATTCTTTACTCTCTTTAACTCGAATTTGAGCTCTAGTGTCAGGACCGAGTTTCGGCCAGCCTTCTAAAGCTATCTTTTCATCTTTAGACAAAGACTGTTTTTCCTTCATGGCTATTGTAAGGGGGCCACCTGGTTTGTCTATTGGTTTTCCCAGTAACAGATTGAGAGAGATTGAAAGAGAAAAAAGAGACAGGAAAGAACAAAAAAAAATACATTAAAATACTGATTTTTGAAATACCTTGTTTAAAACAATTTTTGTAAGTACGATAGTAATATTATTATAATTTATAAATAAAAAGCAATCTTGAAAAATTATTTGAAAAAGTATGGGAGTACAAAAAAAAATCACTAAAAAAATATATTGACTGAATTATTTGTTTGGAGAAGTATCATGTTGTAAAATAGGGATTTTTCTTAATTTTGATTGAAAAAATGGTACTTAATAATAGTAATTATCATACATTTCAATGTATTTTCAAAAGGTATGTATTGCAATCCGTTTTCAGGTATTTCATTACTGAAATCTAGAAAATGGATAAAAACTTACGGCATACGGGAAAGAGGGAGAGAATTGTGTTTGTGTGATATTAACTTTTTACATATATAACAGTGGGTTGTATTATGGATTCGATTTTTGGATGATGGAAGGTGAGGAAAAATGGAGAAAACTGGTGGGAGAGAATGATGAAGAAAGTAATATGTATTCTTATTCATAAGTCATCACTAATCAGTAGACGCACAGGGTGTTTCTTTCGATTTTATGCAAATCATTATTTACTTGCAACTTGCAACATTAAAGGTTGCCTCTACATATTTTAAAGTTTTTATCTGTTACATATTGTACTTAAGACTTAAAAAACGTCTCAACCATTCTTATCGAGTTGTACCAAAAAAAAACAACGCCCAAAGTCCGAAAATACGTTGGCAAAACTTATCATCCTACTTATAATAATATAGGTACCATATAAATTTTCTTAATTTTCTTCCCCCTCATGTACCTATGTTTTCAAAATTTCAAATCACGCAATCGACTTTGAGCGAGGAAAATTTTGCGTACAATTGAATGAAACACCCTGTATAGTAAAAAAAATTACGTATAATATTATTTCCTTTCAAATTTCAACTATAAAATACATGGTATACTTTTATTATGTAACATTGAATTTTTAACTAACGATAAGAAGTAATAAAAGGTTTAGCAGATATCCAATGCCTGTCCAAATAATAATTTATTGATAATTGATAACATCTTTTAAAAATGAGACTTATTTAATCAGTAAACATATCTTAGATAAAAACTAGACGATTAGGAAGAAAACTGTTTTGCTGTTCTCAAAAAAAGCTAAACTGGTGTATATACATTGATATATAAGCATCTTCTCATTGTCACTGACAATTTGTCAGTCAAATTTTTAGCAGCTTCTTTTTTTATATTTCATACAGTTTGTCTGTTCTCCAAAAGCCCTTGTTAAATATCAAGTATTTTAAAGTCCTGTAACATCATGTAGCTGTATTTCATAGAGTATTGATTTGAACTCGATTTAAGCACATCAAATCAGATGTGCATATATAACATATTTTACATCATCAGCTAATACACATACCGTAGAACAAGACATCAAAATTTTACTCTTTCCTAGTCCATTTTTAAGAGATCAAACATGAGAAGAAGAAGAAGATAATGAATTAAAAGAAAAGTAACAAAAGAAAAAAACAAATTTTCAAGACCAAAAGGCTGCAAATCGAAAGGCTACAACCGAAACTCAAAACAAAATAAAGATTTTTAAAAGTTCATCACAAACAAAACAGGTGCCATTTATATGTCTGTATATATAAATGAATACCCATATTTATAAAAAATGAATAGGGCTAAAATATACTAGGTATTTAAAATTATTCTGGCTAGAGCTCATAGCTTCAGCATTGTTGCATAAGTATATATATATAAAGTTAGTCTGTTAATTCATACTGGTATTATAA
>JAQIVE010004717.1:0-14082 GCA_034698285.1 Sminthurinus bimaculatus | reverse complement strand
CTCTTTGTTTTTGTCGTACACCGAGTTTGCATCCAAAGCGTCAAACAAGTGAAAACAAGGAAAGTGGAACAACATCAAGGGAGGAAATTGTGTTTGCTCGTTGTAATTTCAAATTTGAAATCATCCACACATGACTTCAAGCACTGGGAGGCACAAAACCCAAACATCAACATAATCATAGTTACATATACATTATACACATACATATGTGCATTGTGCATTGTAGCAAACCCAGAACACATACATCCAGCCAACTCGCCATTTTCTCGTCGTCTCCACATGCAATCATCGCAGAGTTAAAGTTTCAAATTCAAATTCCGATTCAAATTAGGAATGAACAAGAGCTAGAACTAAAGCTAGATCAACTCAGCACGTACACCTTATCAGTGTAGAGGGACACGCGGAAAGCAGATTTCGCTTGAAACAAACATTGAAAATTCGAAATTTTCGCATGTGACACCTATTTTAAGCATTTGTATTCTGTATATCTTTCTTATATGTAGATATCATCTAGCAGCACACACATCCATGCTACTATATATATCTGCTGTTATACCATTTGTTTTTACTGTACGTAGGTACACGTCTGCTCATCCGCAGCCTCATCTGTTCTTTGAATTTTTATGCAGTTGCTCCAAATTCAAATTCTCCGGTTTTGAACAACTTGGTAATTCCCCGACCAAAAGCTTATGCATAACACACCGCATACCGCATTTATCCATGTGTTGCTGACTTGTCGATTCTCGTCTAAACTTCAAATTTGTGTCAGAACTTAACACGGCCCAGCATTAGTTAACATAATATAGCATAAAACAACAAATGTACATAACATGGCATCACATTCAACTTTATCCCTCATCGAATCACGCATATGGTTCACCGACAATCCACGGCCTTGTGTCATCACAAAGTTCGCGGAATTGGCTGTGCAAATTTTTTCGTATTCGTATACAATGTATGTTATGTTTGTACATATGTATGTGTAAGTATTCTTCAAATATTCCATCCTATCGGTATTATTCGAAAGAAAGGGATACAGAAAAAGTTACAAACTTTTTTTCCGGCATGGATTTCTCGGAAAAGTTGAGGACTCGGACAAGGCAAAGGGGATTGAAGATGGGGGAAAGTGTAACTAGATGCTTGTTTCTTGTTTGTCTTCACATAAACGAAGGACAAAGGACAACATTCTTTGACTATTTGCAACATTTGAACATGTGTATGTGTGGGGGTAAAAGGATTCTTCTTGTTGGCTTTCTTTTTGCATACAGTTGTAAATGTGTAGTGTATATAAAAGTCAGGGCCTTTTGAGAGTTTGACAAATTTATAACTTATAAGTTATAGTTGAGTCGAGTTTCATTCGAGATTTGGAGTTTTTCCTATTTTCGCTAAAGTTTCTCCATGTGTGGTTCTTTTCCCGCAATTTAGCACCTTTCTTTCTCACAACAACATAAAGGAAGAAAGTATACGAATCGAATCACATTGAGCTTATATTAGGTGTATGTATAGAGTATATAATACATATTTTTGATGTATGTATTACATAATATTTGACTCTCCACTCGTTCAAGTTTCCGCTTATTCTGTTCCATTCAGTTCATCAAAGTTTTTCTGAAAAATTCTATTTCCCTTCACGAATCTTCTCCGACCACAGCACAGTTGACAGCTGAACTGTGTGCAACTGAACTATGTATGAGAAGACCGTGTGAAAGTTGCATTTTTATTTCATGTTTTTCTATCAGTGTGTGAACTCTGAACTGAGATTTTTTTCATTTTTTCCATGGCTCTGCACAGTAATGTTGCATCTCATATTTTTCCAACTGCATGGAATTTTTTGGTAGACTTTCACTCGTTCATAAGTCACACCATGTATACTGTAGCTGTATTCTTACTTTTATTCTTCATGTTATGTTAGGGTTGCTATTGTTGAGGAGTAGAAAAGAAAGTCGAAAAACTAGCTCATAAAGTCCGCCTATTCAATATTTTTCAAGGTTATAAACTGTACTTCAGGATGTGTACCAATATGTTGATGATGATGATGATGACACATCAACTTTTTCCTTGCTTCAAAATTTTATGTGCTATGCGCTATGTACTTTTATATTTTTGAAAATATGGAGGAAACTGATATTTTTATTTGGAAACGGAGCACCACTGAAAACCTTTGGAGCAGAAGAAAAATTTAATAGAAAGAAAATTTGGTACTAAAACACCAGAAGGAAATCAAGTCTACTGAATTAGCAAAATATTTAAGAACCACTATAACACTTTTAGTCCAAAGAAAAATCAGCGAATTCTATAAAACTGCTCATAATAATACAAAACACTTTTCTAACATAAAATTAGTTACTTATGTGCAATAAAGTCAAGCAAGTTTTTTCCCCGTAACAGATTTTACTTTTTTAAACTAAATTACAAAAAATGTACTTATATGTAACTATGTAACAAAGAGTTTGCATTCAACGTTAATTCATAAAAGTTCAAAAAATGTATTTATATTAGCGTTAATAATGAGTTCAAGCTTAATTTCAATAAGTACGACGGTTGTAAAAAACGTGGGCAAAAACATACACAAAATATTATGAAAAACGAGGCGTATTTAGATGGAAAATGAATTCAAAGTTCAAGTTGAAATTTTCCAACAAGTAAAAATCAAAATCAGATAGGAATAACAGTTCACTGCTCAAATCACCTTAAAGCCTTGAGGGAGAATCTTGATTTGACAAAGGCAGAAACTCCAAGTGGAGGATGTACGAACGAATGCACTTCTCAAAAGTCTCAATTTTCAAGGACTCAAAATAAATTTGATCTTTTTTAAATCCCCACAGGTTTTTTCAAAGTGGAGGAAAGCACAAACAAACATTCACGTTGAAGTTTGTCGAGTTCTATTTTCAGCGTAACTCCTCCTTTGATTTTCTGCCTATTTAGGATTGATGGTTGTTTTTTTCCTTTTGTGGTGTACATTTGGTCTAGACTGAATTTTGTTGTGACTTTGATTTTATTTTACTTCAGTGCATAAAAGCCGTCAATAAACTTGTGACAGGTGAAAAAATACAAAGCTAAAAAATCATGGTGCTATACCTCTGCTTATAGGTTATGTAAAGATGAAACGCCGTTTCGGTAAATTCTGTGAACTTGAACGCCGTTTGTATAATTTTCTAGTTGAAAGTCCCTCCATGTATTCATAGATCCTTGTCCTTCTTCTACCAATATATTTTCTACGTTTAGCCGTTGAGTTTTTTGTTCTTTTGTAGAAATTTGAAGGTGGAAATTCAACAATTTCCACGTTTTCATGTTTTGAATCTGCTGTTTGCTTCTCGTTTTACATTCGTATTAATTTGTCCTATAAATTAATTAGTCACTCTACTCGGTTTCTCATTCCCTTCCCTCCGTTACATGACATAGCATTGCCAATTAGGTTTTGCAATATGCTGAAATCAATTATTTACCGTTTCATAATGTTTGCAAATCAATTTTCATTTGATGCACGGTTTCCTTCCTTTGATATGCATAGCAAACGTAATTTGAGCAAGCAGTCAGACATAGAAAATGAAATTGAGTTATATGCGTTTAATGAACAGTGAATATTGAGTATACCTGCAATATCCATCTGTAGCACAATTATTATTTAAATTGTAGGGACCTGAGTATTGCCCTGGGTTGTTTACAAAAAAATCTCCCTTTGCTTTTACGGACCAATTTTTCTACAGAAGAAATTTGTTTCTCTTTCAAGCTCCATTATCATTGAAACGTTTTTCACAACAGCTGAGGTTGTAAAAAGATTTTGCTGCATTGAAACAAAGCAAAACAAACAAAGCCTTGCCTTGACCCTGTTATCAATTATACAATTGTTATAATTAATAATTAACAGACAAGGTCAAAGATGGAGTCAAATGATAAAAAGTTTTCAAAAGAAAGAACATTAAAAGAATTTAAGTGAAAATTGGTCTACGGAACTTGCAGTTAGTCTTGTCCTTGAGAACAACTACATATCCGTGTATAGTGTACATGGCCACCTATTTATCAAATATGGAGAAGAAAGACTCTCTCCGTTTTCTTTGTTTAATTGTAAGAAATCCTGGGTAAAAATGCGCAAAATTGTTTGCATAAATTCTGTAGCCGAGCACGTTATGCGCGTTAGTGTCACTTACAGGAGATATCTGCAGTAGTCCTATCAATAAAATAATATAAACTTTGCCAGTTCCAGAATAATCGAAGAATCCCTTTTCATATTTATGTATTGTTCTACTTGACCTTGTGTTTTTCATCGAGGTTTCAAATTCTTGGCTCCTTCCTGCAGTAACTTTGTAATATAAATTCTCGTCTCGTCTGTATAAAACAATTAACTTTGCAGACATGAGCCTAGTATAATTTTGTTCATAAAGCCTATACATTATACGTAGACAGAACAGAATCAGGGGGAAATTTTTTCCATCATAAGTCGAACTTTGTTTTTTTAATCCTTCCTGCACAAAAATAATTGTAGTTCAAATCAATATGATTTGCCAGACGTCTTTATCAAAGAATGCTGTATTTTTATGTGGGATGCTAACACGGCAGTCCTCTTGAAAAATTTCCTCGTATCCTTTGGCATGCTGTGATTTCTGAGTAAAATATAGGCCATTTATTCGACACAGCTTGAATTTCCTTAGAAATTCGACCTGTTTATTTAATTTTCTTTGTAGATGCAGGCACGTGGAGGAAATTTTTATTAAGTAAAACTGGAATTTTGCTTAAAACTAAACATTTAGAAATCATCAAAGTAAAGTCAATAGTCCAATGGAATGTTTACTCAATTGTACTTCAGATGTTTTTGGAGCTTTTTTGATTGATTGATTTTTTTCTTAAAGATCCTTTGATTCAAGCTGACGTCGACAAACATGAAACTCGGGATTTAAATTATTTTCGGATTATTATTTATTGAACATTGCCTTGTATTTTAGTGCTAAAAATCAAGTTAATTTTGCATACGTGTGAAGGTTTAAATTCAATGAGGGGCTTGGAAATTGGTCTCAATCAACATCAACAGTTACAACATCAAATTCAGTATAGGCGTCAAGAGCAAAAGCTCAAATTTACAAACAATAGAATACATAAGCGACAGACGTTTTCCGGGCAGCATTATACATATGTACAATGCAGTACAAAACAGGGGTATGGGGTATGGGAGGGAGAAAGGATACATATCCATATTACACGAATTCCCCCGTCACGACATCAACATCAACACACCAAACACCAGTACAAGGAACATGGAGGAAGTTGCATACTGATCATGCTAATGTAATTAAAGTCTCAACACTGTTCACTCCTCACTCTCAACAGCTTTAACACTCTGCTTTCCCTTTTCACTCTATACACATGTATGTATATTCACTTATGTATTATGTTACGTAAGAAAAATACACGTATACATATTATGTACACCTATATATACATTAGGCGATATTTTGCTTGTTTCCAGGTGTCAATTAGCACGTTGGAAATTACTATTAGTTAGCCGGCAGATCGTACAATACAATGTAGTATAGTAGAAGAGACGGAGTGTGGTGAGATGGCTTCCAACAAACTTTGTAATTTCCTTCTTGGCCTTCTCCACTTTCTTCTCTTGAGACTCACAATTGTATCCTTACAGAGCCCCACAGAACAAAGTGTGCCAGTTCCAGTTGAGATCAACAAGGAAAGAAAGGGAAAGCAGAAAGTGCAAACACACACACAGACACACACACTGTGAATATATTTGTTTACACAATAGACGCCAGCGGATTAAGTTTCTCAACCAACTGGGTTCTGTAGTCGACAATAGTAAATATGTATGTATGTATAATGTATATGCGGGTACAATAGTTTTAGCTTCCATTATGTAGATTGTACATGTAGATTGTTTTTGAGGGGAGAAACAAAACAAAGGAGGGAGGGAGAAAGGAAAAAGAAAACCCTTGACAAGACGGAGTAGTTAGTTTCCCTCCACATTTCCTGACAAATAATAATGTGCCATGTTTACCTTTTCTCTGGTTCATTTGTTTTCACCCTACTTTGCTTTCCGCTGCCATCAATTAGGGCGCAAAATGTAAATATGGACAAAGTGTTCTGTTTTGTTTTGTTAGGGTTTTGGCTTTGAGGTTTTGCACTGTAGAGATTTTACATTTACTTTATATGAATTTTACTATTTTTATGTTCCAAATCGACAGTAGAAGAATTTATGACGGCATGTATATATTATTTAAAATTCTCGGACATTTTAAAGACAAAAGCTGAGAAAACTGTTTACAGGTTGATACTGATAAGATCAGACATTTATTTTCTACGAAACCTCCCTATACCTTGTGTGATTTGATACAAGCGTCATTGTTATTATTTAAGATTTGTGTGTATAACTCGTACATATATCTATTATCCGGTCCATTAATACAGGACAATGGACAATATATACAATAGGAAAATTGATGATGGCTTGAATTTCCATCATCATGATCATGGGAATAAAAACGTGAATGTCATTTGTCATTCCACATCGGGGACGAGATTCAGTCTCGGCATTCATTTTTCTAAGACACGCTGACAATCATTCGGAAGAAGTCACACTGCGCCTCATAAATTTACCCCGGTGAATGTGAGATTTAGGACAATTTCTCGGGATAAAATATTCAGCAGAGAGTGAAAAGGCTGGTAAATAGCTAGTGCGATTAAATTACAAGTAAATGAAAGAGAAACCGGAGAAAGTCTATTTGAATTTTTTGATGAATCGAAAGACACTTTCATCACTTTTATTTTTCCGGCTTCACTGTATTAAAATTGAGGTACTTTTTGATGCGCCCCTTTTGCTACAAAACCCCGTCTCATTTTAATGTGTCGTATTTGGTGTCCATTTGCGGGACGTAAATTGGGTATGGTTATGGTAATGGATGCAAAGTTCTTTTCTATTACATTCTGTGTACAATGTTTGTCGTATGTCGAAATTAGAGACGCATTGATTATTTCTGCGAATTTTGATATTGATACCGGTCTTACCTGCACGTTGGCTTGGGCATGAACACTAATTGTGATGAAAATCCAACAAGTAGTCCAGGCTTTAAAACCGAACCTGGGGATCCACGTGCTTGATGAGTGATGCGAAGTTTCTCCAAGTTGCATTTATGTACATAGTAAGCAGGGTAATGAGAACAAGTTGATCATTTCTGAGAAGAGACATTTTGCTGGGCTCAAAGGCAGCCGCCCCGCAACTGTTCGCTAATGAACCGTGGCTGAATCAATTTATCATCTGTATCAATCTGACGTGGACTCTATAGCTGAAACCTCAAAGACAAATCTGAATTGGAAACTAATCTCCTTTCCTTTTATCTGCATAATATCAATGTAATACCCATTTTTAACTCTTTTCATTTCAAAAATATCTCGTTACACAGTATGTTAAAGCAACCACAAAACGTTGGATGAAATATAACTACCCGCATTTTTCCACCTTATCAAAAAGTTCTATTTAATCCATTCAGCCTTTTCATTTACCCCAAAGTAGGAATTGTATTGATTACTATTAAGCAGGAAATCGTATGAACGAATTTAATTAACTTTGCCCGATCTACCATAATAGGCGTCAAAGAAACTTTCAAAAATATTTTTACCTCACCATTGTTACTGAAATGCAAAGTCAATGGGCCTAATGTAATAAAATAAATGTACAAAACTCATATGCCGAATCGCTAGAAAAAATTCATTACAACAAAATCTAATAGATAATGATAATTCATAACTACAAACTTCCTAAATAAGGAAGCCACTACTTGAGATTGAGATTGTGGAGAATATTGTTCCCACATACTGACATGCTCAAGAAGAAGCGATCCTCATGTTGTAAAATATTATACTGCTTGTATACAAAGGGCAAATACAGTCAGGAGAAAGTCCAAGACCAATCCGATATGGTCGACGTTGGATGCTGAAAATCGGAAATGATTTACAACTCGGCTCGACTCTTTGCTCCTCCTAATATATATTTTGTCTACATGACTGCTTTTGTGGGTGTAAAACTACACCACACCAGACTTCTGTACGTATGTTGTGCACTGTCTATAGAAGAGTATAGTCCAAAGCTTTTGAATATTACGAGTGTTATGCACATATGAGATGACAACGCAAGATAATCTGTACCCTCGTACTTGCAAATATGGGTCAGGTACCCCAAATCGGAAATGATTTTTATGATAATATGTTCTTTTTCCAGACATGAGAATGAACGACTCAACTATATTAAAAGCGGTTGTATTTTTCAAAAATTTGAGACTCCTAAGAAACACTGTAATTGGTTTAATTTTATTAAAACTTGGTTCAACGGCATAATTTTTTTGGTAAATGATTTTGCTTTCAAAATTTATGTTTGCCTTGAAGAAAAATGATTTTAGAAAGTTCTAGCAAATTGTTACAGTCAAGATGGTATTATTTTCGAAACGTTGCAGAAATAGTTTGTATTGCGTCTTTCTGGTCTGCACTAACTACCATGACGGTAAAGCAAGTTGGACGTCCATCTTATGTGTATGTGTCTGCGTATGGCGCTTGTGACTCTGCTCATATGATAAGTTGAGTATGAGCCTTGGAAATTCCACACCAAGTGAATACAGATAGGCTGGGTCGAAAGGATGAAGTGGAAGCCAAGGTACATTCATCACGAATGTGCATCAGTCCATGAGAGAGGAGGGGGAACAGAAGAGACCATTCTACGGGGATATATTATAGAGATGGCGATTGCAAGGGAACATGGAAAACTAGAGAAAGCAAAATGGGAGAATTGACATGAGAAAGTATTATGTATATAGTAAAAGGTTCTCCAGCTGACTTTACTATTGACTATAGAAAAATAGATATATGAAAGATAGATATTAGATATGTATGATGATATGATACGCTCAACGACCACATGGAGCGAACTAATTCGAAGGATATGCCGAATAGGACAGGAGCAAGGAGAGAAGAATCAGGAGTAAGCAGGATATGGATGTGGAATAACCTCCTCATCCAGCTCTATAATTGAAACACATTCATGTTAGAAAAACCCCAAGAAAAAAGACAATGAGAAATTCTATTTCCTGTCCAACATACTTTTATCAATACATGGCAAAAAATAGTTATCGTTCTTCTGTCTTTGTCGTCGTAGTCGTCTTCTCCTTCTTCAAAATTGAAACCTTATCGTATCATGGAATCGATTCGGAGAAATATTTTTCTCATTATTTTGCACCCCAGAAATAAATTTTGTGTGTGAAAAAGTCAAAGCTTTTCTCCTGCTTTCATTCAGTGATTGCTATTTTCGCAAGAAAAATTTCGCAATTAATAAAAGATCGCAGAATCACTGGGAGTAAAACATTCTCGGAATTTTTTTTTCGTTTTATTTTGTGACTTTTCTTTGTTAAACCTTGAGTATTGAAGGACAGGGAAAGTCCCAGTGTGTCATAACACAATAATCGTAATAGTTTTTTTTGCTTTTTCTGTAATAAAACTTTGTGTTAGGTTTTACGTATGAAAGGAGTATGTGTGCAGTGAACAGGTTTTTTGTTAAGTAATTTATTGTCTTGAACTTGTCTTGAAAAAAGTACTGACTCAAGGTTTTTCCTTATTATTCTAGCAATAACAAAAAATGTACATATCCGTACAGTTTGGTTTTTTACAGCTATTTGAATAATAAGGTTACGAGAGCATGAGAACTGAAAACTATTTGAGGAAAGTAAAGAAAAGAGCCTCATCATTAATCATTCATTGGTACAGTCAAATCCTCAAGTCCAATATATATGCACAAGACGTACAATTTGTACACGTACTACATGTATTGTACTGACTTATTTTTTGATCTCATCCTTTTTCTCTCTTTCTCTCTGCATGTTCAAAATAATAAATTATGGAAATGGAATTTCGAATTTCTCCAATTTGAATCGGGAGAAACTTGAATCATCGTTCTATGTATAGTGTATAGTTCTATCGTTCAAGACTATATGTACATACAATTCGAGATTGCTTGAGATGGTTCGTCCTTCAGACTTCAAATTGCAAATTCCAAACTCGATCCAACTCGAGAATTATAATGCTTCCGTTCTGTTTAGTGTTGAATGTCGTCCCACTCGTTCTATCTTATGCCATCTCATCCCATCCCATCTTATTCCCCGTTCCTTATTGTGCCGTGATATGCAATATTAATTTATTCGTTTTTCCTTTCGCCGTTGACTTGCATTGTTTAATATGCACATTATCATATAAAAATCCTTTATTTTAGATGCCTAGGCTTCCTCCCCGAATTTCAAACGAGAAGTGATTTAATGACTCCAATTTCACGCTATTGGCCTTTACATCACCCAGTTTTTGCCAGTGCCATATATCTGAGTGTCAAAGGCATTCTAACTTTGAATTTCGACTGCAGTGTACTTTTGGAGCAAACTAAATAAATTCCGTCTTAAAATGATAAATGAGGGACGAAAAAGGGTCATGGGTAACTTCAATTAAGAGTCAAGGAACATTGGGTGTAATTTTCTATACATACATACATACATATTGATGTTGTATAAGTTTTCCAATATGCATATAAACATGTTCAAACGTTCCAAGTAGTAAAAACATGTAAATTATTTTCGATTTACATAAGATATTACAAATAATATTTTGAAACCCACTTTTCTGGCGATTTCGGGGATTTATTTTACAGTTTTTGCGCAATTTTACGGCAAAAGTTAGATAAAGGCTTGAGCCTATACATTTGTGAGTAAAAAATTTAGTTTTCGGTTAATTTTACCGCAGTGACAGAATCAGGTGAAAAAATACAGTAAAAAGCTTGTTTTGATATAAAACGGTTAAAAAGACGCAGAAAAAGTTGAAAATGCGACACGTTTCCCACATGAAATGCAGCAACGTGATTCGGAATGACAAGGAAATGTTTAGATATGGGAGTAATTTCGTGTCATCGTTTTGTTCAAGCCGCTCCTGCTACGTGATGAACTATCCATGCAATATAATATGTATGTATGTATACGTATGTACTATGATATATTGTATGACTGCATTGCATTGTATCATAAAATGGAAAAGTTGTCTATCTGACTCCCCTTCTGCTTCCACGACACTCCAATTTGAGAGGAAGAAATCAGAGCAGTCATCCAGTTTTGTGCTGATGTATTTGGCCGTGTAAATACAGATTGTACGCTGTACACTACAGTGGCAGCTCCAGTTGGTCGTAGAAGCTAAATACTACTTGGAGACCCATTTCATTGCATCATTACTAACACCTGCTTTCCACTTCCCCTCTGCTTCCGACTCCCTTCTTCTTCTTCTGGTTCCTCCTCGAGCACTTTCTCCATGTGCTATTGTATGTGTACAACACATTTGTGATTCGAGGTATGTATTTGAGGCAGGGAGACAAAAGTCTTTATGGACCTATTCACAATACTCGTCTTCTCCTGCTTTCATGTGTGTAACGTTCTCTCCAGTTGTCTGTCTGCCTTGCCACTTTTCCACCGAATTTCTCTCCAAATCTTTACAATTACAACACACATACATACAACAGAAGATGCTAAAAATAACTACACGTGTAAAATTCACACAACACTTATGTAATGTAAATACGTCGGTCGGTTCTTCTTATGCATAATCTAGTTGGTTTAAAATGCGTCGGGTTACAACTACTTATTTTTCATTGGTCACATGCATGCGTATATAGTCTATAGGTAGATATGTAATATAATATGTTTGTACATTGCACAAATGCAAATTTTTTCCGGGATTGAAGTAGGCGAGAATACGAACACTATAAACACGGAGAGGATGGAGAGAGACAAGAGTTTAAGCTGAAGTCAACTTGACTAAACTGAAGAGTGCACTCGTGCAACTCAATTCACTTTTCCTTTCTCCACAGCGTGTATGTATATATGTATACGCTTAACCATTTAATTTTAGCTCTTGAGGCAAATCAAGAGCAGAGAAAGTGCGGACAAAGGGAAGAGGCAAAGTTGCTCAACATTTTCATTTTCACTCGCTTTCAGCTCCTTTCCTAGTAAGGTTAGTCCACAGGCTTATTTTATCCTTGACACTGGCAAAGCAAAACCTTTCATGTTACTACAATTCAGTTTATGCTTCTAATTCTGGTTTTGGCTCTTCCTCTTCATTGTGTTTGGGGAGCTTGGGGAATTCTAATAATAGTTAATACAGTTTTGGACCGAGATGAAAGTCCAAAGGAAGGAAATGCTGTACATTACAGCGCAAGCCATGGTAACTGTACAATGACAATGCACAACTTGTAGCAGTACAAATATATTGGAGTTTTATTTATAGTTTATAGTATACGTTTTTGTACCTTTTGTGGAAAATAATGTCGTTTTGCCTTATTTTTTGGCGGCTATAAAGCTTCAAATTGCATTAGAGTTTTGACACGACACATTTTCTAGGCGAATCTCAGATCAAATTTTGTTATTACATTAGAAAATACAAGATTTTTGAGGAAACTGTAGAGTTAGTGTATGTATTGGTAAGTGTAAGTACCTACACAAACGAGTTGAACTTGAACGAGTTAACCTAGAACTAGAACTCTGGCATACGCAATCCTGGAAGTGGAAATGAAAGTGGAGCAAGAGCCAAATTCTGGAGATAGGGGAGATATGACGTCTGCTACAAAAGGACATTAATATCGAATGAATGGAAGTTGAAACATGTTTTATTGGAAATATTGAGCACGCGTTCCTGATTGAAGAAAGAAAGGAGTAAAACGGAGGTTGTCAAGAAAAAATAGCGTTTGGCTTGTCAATGATCTATCGTACATAGTACATACCTAATATGCATTATACATATTATTTTTGTACAGTTACGTATATAATTTTGTATTATAACCGCTATATGTGTAAAGCAAACAATTGCAATCGGAATCACAATAGATGGTGGTGATTTATTACGAGACCATGAAGTAACCTGCCAGAAAACCATTGGAAAAACATTGAAAGTGGAAATTTACTCCGTTTTTCACATTTTATAATATAATATATTACATTATGTATGTTCAGATATTACGGGAAATACTCATACGTATGTATGTGGAATATTTGTAAGGTACTTTGTACTGCATGAAAGATTAGCAATATTGGCACAAGTATAAAAAGCGCCTTTCACTTTGCTTCACGTTATTTCCTCAACGTTCATCTTTGAAAAAATGCACCAAAATCGTAAATCACGAGGAAGGAAAGACGTTGACGAAGACTAAAGCGAAACGTCCGTCCTTTGCCCATCGTAAATAAAACAGGGTTTCCTCTGAACCATCAACTGCTTTTGTGCAACGTTTTGCTTGTTTTGTAAATTGTACACTTTTAAAATAAGCTTAACATAAAATGTATTAAAATGGAAACCGCAGTGAAAGTGGGCGGCAGGGCTTTCTCTGGTTTTGGTCCGAAAACACAACTTCACCATTGTATTTATTTTCTGTTCCGTATTTTCTTTTCCGACCTTCAAAATTGACAAGTTGGATGCAACGTTTTTTTTTTCATTTTGTCCATTGCTTTTATTAAAATTCTCTGTATTTTACAGAATTTATAGCTTTCCACTTTATCCCAAATGTCTGTGCAAAGAAATCTGAATACATAAAATCGTTAGTGCTGCACTTTTTTTTTATCTTATTCACAATTTAATTAATAAAATTAATTTCCCCGTTTATATCTACAATGTAGGGCAGTTGTCATATGCACAGTAACAGTAAGAGTACTGGAAACAAAATAAGTTGAAAACCTAGTGTGTTGTATGTATGTATGTATAATATATAAGACAGACTTGTGGTTTTGTCCCAGATTGGTGATGTTTATGACGTCTTGAAATGTATAATAACACGCTCATGATGTAAAACTCTGGATCTAATATCATATTAATGGGGAGCTTCACGCAACTTAACTATGCAGAATGTGTACATGTATAATGTATTATAAACCCCACCCAAATCTTAACCAACAGCAAAAGAAAACCGAGCTTTGGGTGCATAAAACAACTGTGCACGTGTATAATGTATATATTATACAAGTAAGCACGCCCGTCCAAAGACGGGCGGAAAATAGTAGAAAAACTCGTATTTAAACGCGAAAA
>JAQIVE010004716.1:0-14082 GCA_034698285.1 Sminthurinus bimaculatus | reverse complement strand
CCGTGTCCGGTTTTGAAAAAAACGCTCTTGTTAAAACCCAAACACGCTAATAAACCATTGAAATGAAATGAAATGAAATGAAATAAAAGGCGCATATATATAACAATGTATTATAAAGATGGAAAAATAAAGATGAGTATATGCTGCCAATGACGATGAATAGGAGAGGGTTGAATTTAAATCCCGAATTCACGATGAATACCAAAATCGGAGTGAATATGGATATTTAAAATGGCTGATATATATTATACATAAAAGATGACCCCCAGTTGAAAACCCGTCATCGACTATACTTCAACATATAGCCAATAGTCAAATAGACAAACGAATATGAATATGAATACAAATACTTTGAAATGTCAGACTATGGAACTCTGAGTGCATGGAATACACAAAAGTACATACTGGTATACATGCCAAAAATTAAAAACAATGTCCACAAGCTGGAAGTGAAAGGATGGTGAAGGCTAAAAAAGAGGGAAAGGGAGTGAATGATTCTGATGAATATAAAATATGTGTGACGAGAGATGGTGATCGAGATGAACAAAAAGTCTGTATAAACATACATACATATACGAATGTGTATGTATGTATAAGGGGAATGAGACGAGATGAGTTTAGTAGAGTCGAGTTGATTTGAGTTTTGAGTCCCAAAAAGTTTCAAGAGTGCCAATGGCAAGGTGGGGCCTGTCGAGAGTCGTCGAGTCTAAAGGAGGAGTTAATGAGCAGCGAGAACTGAACTTCGTCATGGCAACCGAAAAACAGTCTGCTTACATTCTCATCGTCATCATCACTATATATCGTCGTTGTCGACGTCCTCCTCATCATCAGCTCCAACTGAAGCAAGCAGCATCGGTATGATGATGATGATGATGATGCTGATACTGACAATGATCATCATCGTCATCCTAGTCCCTGGTCTTTTGGTCTTGATGATGATATGTGTTCACATTTGTATGTATATCTTTGAAAAAAAGACTAGAAACAGGACTGATGATGATGATGGTTCTTCCTCTCTTCTGCTATATTTCTTCGGTATTTTGCCTATCTGTCTGTGCTTGTGCTTACTTATGCTGCCGATGATCATCTGGAAATTGATTGAAAATCACGGGGGTAAAACCAAGCCAAACCAGAGTAGGTACAGACAGAGAGTAGTTCTTTCTGCGTTAATTACACACTGCCTGACAGCCTAAGTGTGCATAGTCTAATTGTATATCGAAACTCAAGATCTTTCTCCCTCTCATTCAGCTTCAGCATTCTTCCATTCCCATTCCATTCAGCAGGCTCATGTGCATATTATTCATAACAGCAGCAAAAACCTCAACAAACACAGTGCACATACTGTATGTGTATATGTATAACCATCCTATAACCATTCATTGTGACTCCCTGAATATCAGATTCAGTAATACATACTCATATCTGAAGATCTGAATCCAGAATATGCAGAATGTAGAAAATCCAGCAGTCGCTTTTCTCTCTCCAATCTGCATATTACATATGTATGGGGAGCTTAATTATGTTCTGGGAATTGATGTGAATTCTCCAAGCACTTGTGTACATATGTACATTGTACGGTATTCGGATCGTGGCCCGAATGTACACTTGTGACGTGACATGTTGGTACGAGGTTTTTGTGACGAGCGGACCTTCAGACGACAGTACATTGTGACATCAAGGGTTGTGACGATGTACGATAGAACGATAATCATGTGACGATGGCATGTTCCTACGAGTCCACCTAGACGACAATAGTTAGGCCGTCTGCAAAAGCAGCGTCTTTACAGCCCAAGTTATTGTTTACGGACTATGAAAGTGCAGCAATATCAACTACCTGTCGATAGTTTTTTAAGTATTTCTGCATGTTCAGTGCTGTTACATCTAAACTTGTAGGTGAAATTGCAATTTAACCTTAACCACCGGAGTAATATGACCAACACTGTACGCCATTATTTTAACCATGAAATGTAGAGTAAAATATATGTTAAGTTTATACAAATTTCAGAAAGGCCCTTTTTAAAGAGAAGCCTTTTTGAAATCCTAACTGCATATGGTAGGATAGCACACTGGTCGATTTTCAATAAAAAACGGAATTAATTATTAATTGCCTAGAAAATTAGTAGTTTTGTCATTTCTGAACTAAAAAACCATGAGGATTCTGAATATGGTGTCAAAAACTCGGTTTGATTACGTTTAAACACTAATTTTTGGGTTTTTCGATTTTTCGATACCGACAATAAAAAAACGGGTTAATTAGGTTTCCATTGTTGTCATACGTTATTAAAAACCTAAAGCTGACTATTTTGTGAGTTTTAACATTGTTTTTGTACACTTTTGTAGCCGTTAATACCCGGGTAACTGCCGGAGAGTAAAATTGTATGTTTGACTTGGACGCCGCTTGAGCACGTTGCATTGCCAAGTCTGCAAGATTTTCGTAATAATGATTAACTTTAGTATTTAATTCCGCGTAAATAGGCAAATTTAGGCAAAAGTTACCAACATGGCATGAACCACAAGGCTTTATTTCATATTTATACAAAGTGCCAACTTGGGCATTTTGGTGCAAAATTAGTTACAGTCCATTATGTTTTGTCCATATAAAAAGCATTGCACAAAAATTTAACATCGAACTTTGATGTTAATTATAACTAGGAAATACAAGTCGGATGAGTCTAATATTTCGTAATTACGTTAGTTAGAATGTTTTCTTTCTAAATTGATAACAATTGAACTTAAATCAAAATCTCGCAAATCCGAATTAATTCCGTTTTTTATTGAAAATCGACCAGTGTGGATAGGTGAGAACTCTCACCTCGTGGAGCACCAAAGTCATCATATTCATTGGGTACGATGTTTTATTTCCGGACTTGGCCAGAAAATCAGGCTGCCTGATTGTTTCCACCAATTAGCTGCGTAGAAACACCTAGACATCCTGCTTTCCTGGCCAGGTCTGGTTTGTTATTTTGAATCAGAAATTTGGACTATTAAATAATTGTTTTTAAGAGTCCAAATTAATAGGATATTGTTAAAAATCGTAAGACTGCTCATCGTCACAATAGGCTATCGTCACAAATGCATTGTCGTCAGAAGTTATTATCGTCTAGCATGTCTCGTTGTAAGGTGTCATCGTCACAACGTCCGTTTGGATAGAATTACCTCGTCAGAAAGTCCTCGTCACAAGTGTACATTCGGGCCAGGATCCTAGATTCCATTGTACATATTGCTTCCTTAACAACTCTTAATAACTCTCCTCTCTCCTTCCTTGGTGCTGATCTTGGTCTTGGTCTTCTCCTTTAATTTTATGGACTTGCCTTCTTTTCAGTTTGTGTGGTTCTTTCATTCGTTCATTTTATGTATGTAGTCTATTCCCAGTGTACATACTCCAATTACGCGTGTCTGGGATTTCGTCTTCTTCTTCTTTACTCTTGATCAACTTTTGTTTTGAACTTTGAGCACGAAGATTATTTGAGTTTTGCAAAGTTATTCAGATGGACGACTATTTCGATTTTTTAGCTCTATTGACAATATGAAAAATAAAAAAGTGGTTTCCTGTCATGCATGTACAGTGTACAATGTACAATGTACAGTATCTAGATCGGAATTTCATACGTATAAAGTTGGAAAACTTTTGAATATTGTGATAATAATAATTATTGAATGAACGATTCAAGCAAGAAGTATGCATAATGCATACATAGATTGTATAAGCGGGGTGTAAAGTTTCTATTTGTTTTGTATATTAAACATAATAAAATGCATGTTAATGATAAAGTTTGCTGTCCCTCTCGCTCTCTTCTATTTTACTCCCGTTTTCCAATGGATTTCAGTTCCGATCGTTCTCTCAATCCATTCCATCATTTTCCTATTGATTTCCATCCCCATTGATGAATAGCTCGGGATATCAGTGCACACCATATACATGCTTTGCATAAAAGCCAGTTGCTCCGAGTCTGTAGGGACTGGAAATGAAACTGGAACTTTCTATAGAAACTTTATAGATGGAAAAAGAGCGACAGGCCATTCCCTTCATATGTATGCATAAACTTCATGTCTATTTACATACATAGAGCATATCTGTATGTATATATATATATTGTGCAGAAGTGTTCGTACACGTACATGTATCGGCCAGTATCTTATTTTTCTCCCGGAAAAAAAGAAGAAAGATGAATATTTCTTTACATCAATCTCTTTCCTCTCTTTCTCTTCTCCGTCTCTCTCTCTCTCTCCTCAAAAATTAGCATAAAAGATTTTTTTTCTCCATTTTCATCACATCGCGTGGTGCGGAACTTGCAACTAGCTGACATGCAAGCATGAAATACATACGAACATAAGAAAACGCAGGTTTCTTATAGTTATAGCGAAAAGACATTATAAACTGTATAGACAAAGGCGAACACAATGGGATGCTTTCCTGTCTCCTTATTGATGAGACCTCATGCAATCCTCTATCGTTTTTGTATATACATATATATACATACTTTGATGTATTGGATGCATACAAAATTTCTGATATACAAATATTATACAATAAAAGCATTGCTACGTATGTATATATATACTGGAGAAAAAGGAAAGCCCGGGTATCTCTCTACAAATTCTACTTGTAGCGAAGGCTACATCCGTCCATCCATCCGTACGCTCTTTTTCGTTTGGTTTTCGGACTGAAAATGAGCCCAAGCCTAAATCCAAATCCCACGTCGAAAGCAATCGGGTAAATGCGATTGTGTATTTGTGTGTGTGTGTGTCTGTGTCTGTGCTCAGTACAGAGAACACAAATCGACATCCGTGTCCATATCCACAGCCATCGACTAATAAACTCGGAGAAATGGAAGGAGACTAATGGTCACATACCTACAATAAAAAGATAATGGAAATCCCAGAGCAAAAAGCCCCACACCCGGTTCAAAATTATGTGTAATATAGAAATATTGTGGATATAATCTTTAATACATTATTGGAAATCATAAACAAATTCTGTCACTTTACAGTATTGAGATTATTTTGAGAAACAAAATATTTTGTGATTAAAAATTTGTATTACAAATTGTCTCTTTTCCATAAAAGACTTTAACCTCACTGTGTCAACAAATTTTAATGCAACACGAGTAGAGAAAATGAGAAAAAATATGTGTGAATATTACAATAATGTTTAGAATAATATTTGATAAAGTGTTGTAAAGTAGTATAGAATAGCTATAATATTTGGCACTCTTCAAAAAGAGCAGGGATCGAATCGATGGATGAAACTCAAGAGGAATAGGGAAAGAAAGGAGATGGGGAAAAAGGAAGGAGGAATAGGCTGGGGTAAAGGTAAAAGATGGAAAGGAGAGAGACAGCGAGAGTGAGAGGAGAAAAAACCGGGTCGAGATTGATGACCATTCGGGGAAATTACCCGAGAAGGAGAGAATATTGTGATGGGTAAAAATATTCTGTACGTGACTAAATCTTTATTATCTTGTCTATACAAATGTACTGGCTCGCTTTCAAGTTTGGTTTGGTCTCCATCGGTTTGGTTCATAGCTAATGTCCATTTCTGTATTATACTCGTTTCTCTTGTTGCAAGTCCAAAAAAAAGAAGCCGCCGAATCATCAAGAGGAGAAAGAGAAAGAGAGAAAAGAATCAGATGAGAACAATACACTGCGGCAGAGCATGTATGGTAAAATAAGGCATAAGACGTAAGAGTATCAGAATGAGTTAGAGTTGGAGAGCATTTCTCCTCTTTTCCTTTGCCTTGTGACAGAAAATAAATTGAGGGAAAGATAGAAGAAAGATAATAATTCTTTTACTTCCACCTTAATTATTATTTATTATACTTTGAGGTTTTTAGTTAATTATTATTGATTCTAGATTGTTCTGTGTATCTCTGGACAGTCCATGTGTGCAAGTTTATTTGGAGAAAGCAAAGAAATGGACAAAGATAATTGGCAATAGCTTACGTTTTCCCCTTTTGTCCTGTATTTATAACACTAATAATAGGAACTTTACTACCTTGGGTTGTTTAAAAAATGTTCAAACACAGCTTTGTGGGAAAAAGTTTTAATAAAACACGGGAGTCTCTCAGTTCAGTGCTGATCAACTGTTCATTGCATAAAATGAGGAATTTTGAAGAAAAATAGTGTTAAATTTGGGTATCTATCAAGCTTCTAAATTATTTTATGCAAACTCTCTTTAACATAATGCTCATCTTCATCCTTATTTTGAGCCTTAAATTATGTCTCTCTCATTTCTGCAACTTTTCCTTTAGTTTCTGGTCCTAGAAAAAAAAGTTTGCTCATTTTTTATACCCTTACTGTCTCAGACCCATTATCATTAAACCAATTTCAATAACAGGCGAGTCGATTTCTTTCTACACCTTTTCTCAATAGAAATCTCTGGAAAGTTTTCCCAGAAACTATTTGATTTTACTATGAAACTTTTTTTCGAGCGGAAGTATTTAAATGTTGACTTCTTTTCGTTGGTTTTAACCCCGGAAAGATTCTTCTAGAAAAATCAAACCGTTTCGGTAATTTTTCTTCTGCCATTGATTATTCATGAGGAGACGGCGGAAGCAATATCATAGTAATAATGAAGATGATTGAGAATTGTTTTACTTGCGATAAATTGACCCATCTCCAAATTCTGAATTCAGAGGACGGAGATAAGTGAAACGGGGGAAAATGACAAGGGTGAGATTGTGTCTCAAGTTCGACGCTCAAATGATATACATACATGCATGCATGCATCGGTTTCAGTTGGAACCGAAACTGAATATAAATTTCTTTAGGAGATTTACGTTGGGGTCAGGAACAAGAGCATCGGAATCGGATTGGAATATATACATGTGATGTTCATGTTGATGGTTTAATAAATTCGGAAGGGTCGTCACCGTTATCCTCGTCTGCTTCTCGTCATGTCTGATCTGATGGAATGAGAGAAGACGAAATGAGGAAATAGTAATCTGTAATTGTATCATTTCCCTGCAAAAGAAAAAAGTCGGTTGGTTTTCGGTCATGCTCCCGTTCTCGTTCTCTTTTGAAAGTATATACATAAGATGGAAATAAAGAGAAAGTATCACTAGACGGAATAAAGAATGGAAGATGAGGAGAAATGACTTGAGAGCGTCATACCGACGACTCGAGACTTGAGATGAGACGAAACGGATCGAGACGAGAGTGGAGTGAATAAAGCACAGCTAACATAGCGACATATGGCCATGGACATGAAACAACGTCGAGAATTGAGATGGAGGTAAACCACAAGATAGTTGAGAATATTGAAATATTCATAGATAAAAATCAACCCCTGCTTGCTCATTCACATCTCGTCCAGCCAACAAGCAAAAGGCAGCAAAGAGAAAGGAGAGAATTGTACATGAGGAAGGAAAATCCAAGACCTTGCTGGACCAAGACCAGTATATGTACAATGTACAGTGTACAGTACACAAAAAGGAGAGGAGACTTTCCTTTCTCTCTTATACTCTGTCTGTCTCTTTCTCGCTCTCAGTCATGTTTTGTCCATGTCCATAATATAGAAATAGACAAGACAAGAGTGAAAATTCCCCGGGTCTCTTATTCCCCACACCCGTGAGAGTGAGAGATTTCCCCTAGTAGACACAGACGTACTGAATAATTCTTAAACTCCCGGGTTCTCCTCGGTCGGATGTAAGATAGAGAGAATTCCACGCGGGACTTTACCCAAGTCCACTGAGGATTCTCAGAAATAAACATTTCTTATTTATTACCAATGTGAGCTCACTCTTCTCCTTGCTGTGAGCTGTCTTCCTTTTACTGTGTTCTGTGTTTGTCTGAGTGTGTTGCTTGCTTGCTTGTTGGTGTGTGTCGAGAGTATACAATATAATTTTCTCTTTTCGCTCTTGGACTTGGACTTGACTAGTCGAGTGGAGTGCAGAGGAGTCAATACGTGGACCAACTCTTTGGCTTTGGATCTCCTTCATAGTTATTACGACGGACACATAACACAACAGCAACCGTAGTAGTAGTAGTAGTAGTACATATGACGAACACGAAGCTCACTCTTTTGCTCATTTTTCCACTCCTTTTCCCCAATTGCACAATTGTAGAAAGAGAGAGAAAAGAGGAGAAGCGAATAGTGGTGGTGCTTGTAGTAAGGGGTTAATTGGGTTAACTAATGTCAGGCGCCCGAGGGACCCAAAATGACCATTCAGACTTCCGGACATGTTTTCTAGCTGGACGAGTCGACAATTTGACCATTCAACGGAGTCTTCAACCCCTTCCAAACGTGATCCGATTTCCAAGGACTAATTTTTTCACGAACCATAAGTGTTTTATTTGCCACACAGGCATATAACATAACACGTATAATATACAATATATTATATACATACCCATAAACAATAAAGTTCATAGAGAGAAAGATTGAGACTCTCTCAAGTATAACATGGATAAGTGGACAAAATTGGATAAAAGCCAATGAACATGAATGATGAACGAGAACATGGACGTAAATACACGTATGAAGACGTCCTGGATTTCTGGCATTATGATACTTTAACGAAGGAAATGAACTTTATATATAATAGAATTAAGCTTCCCCTTATTTTTCCCTTGCTTTTTTGGGAAAAGAAAAGTCTAAGAAAGATACATTGTTAATATGTCGTGTGCATAGTAAAAAGCACAGGATAAAGATTTTTTTGATGTGTACATACATACATACATACATACACGACTGTGTGACGATAATTTTCAAAGTCTAAAACATGGTTCAAGTCCTCAGCCAATGAAACGTCTCGGCGACGAGTGTTAGCTTTATGTGGATGAGGATTAGAGTGGAAGAAAAGGGAGAGGACGACAAGAAATGTGAAATTTGAGAAGAGCTCTTGAGTACTATCAACTCGACTCGACTCAACTCTACCTTTTATCAGTCCTTTTCCCTTTCATATCCAGAAAATACATACCGTCTATACTTTTCCTTTCTCTGATGTGTGTTGTAGACGTATAGGGAAAAAAGTCTAATGTCGTTAATACATGAATGAATAGTTGGCACTATGTAAAGTTCGAGCTCGGCTTTGGTTTTTCTCCCTCTGAAATTCTTCCTCACGACTCACGACACATACGTATACACATTCATGAACGTAACTATTTATGTACGTATGTATGGCAACTTAAGGATGATTTAGATATCCGAATAGTATGTGTGTGTGCTTGTTTTTGTGTAGGCAATTCAAATTTAACAGTCACAAGAAATGCACGTGGAGAATAATGTTCCACAGTCACAGGCAGGCAGTCAGCAGTCAGGTTGGCGATACTGATATACATAGACTGAATTGCGTGTATGTATGCATATTGTATATATGAAGGATCATTTTAGACTTCTGCTCAAGTTTACTTCTAGATTTAAATTTTACATGGGACTAAGTTTGTAAGTGTGACATATAGTTGAGAATATTCTGATCATCTCCGAAGAGAGTTGAGTGACGTGGGCTGTGGAATAAACATCAAGTTGACATGAAGTAAACCACACACACGTATAACACACTCTCTCCCATATCCAATGTATGTAGTGAGTTTGAGACGAAGAGAGAGAGAGAGAGAGGAAAAAAGAGCCGTTCGTGATGTTCCATCTAACACATGGTAAAATATCATCGGATGACTCCCAAAAACTATGAGACTGCTTCTGCTTCTGTTGTAACTTTAACTTGCCACTTAATACACAATATATACATATGTAGTCGAATCTGAATATTCAGAGGAAATGTAGGTAATGCATAGTATATATATATATATTATATATGTGTAAAAAGAGTGGAGCCAACGTTAAATCAAGAAGGAGCAAAAAGGTGGAAAGACGAAGAAGAAGTAATAGTAAAGTTGCTCTTTGCATCTGAAATATTCATTACGGTTCTCTTGTTTACAATGTAAATACATTTTTATACTCGAGTTTTGTATCTAATCTTGTATACATATATCCATGTAGACCCGTGATATTTAGATACATAAAAGTAAAGGCATTTACTTATGGCTTACCTACATATACTCAAAACGTCCTTCTATATATTTTCCACATTTTTCACCAATATCTCATCCTGCCATTTTTCTGCTATTTCACCCATTTCCATGTATCTATCTATGTACATGGTGTCTTACCATATCATCTATTTTTAAGGGTGAAACGAGCTGAAAAAATTATTTTCTACATATTTGTTTCAAAAAAAGGTGTACATGCATGCACCACCATGTAGGCATTTCATGTTTTTTCGGCAGTGTATAGTTTATAATGCTTTTCAACTGTCATTCCTCAGATTTTACTACTTAGCATAAGACAACAATAACAAATACAGCATAGAGCTGTGTATTTTTCAGGGTCTGGATTCACGATGTGGACAATAATAATAGTTTTTTCAATGAGGTCTTAACTCATACATACAAGACAGAAAATGCGGAAGAAAATGGGTTGTAAAATCTAACGATTTTTGTTCGGGTTTCACGAATTTTTTAACTAAAGTTGGTTTCAGCATTTCAAGGAGCAATATTTGCATCTTTTCATGTATGCCTTTGTTGTTTATTCAAAAAGTTTGAAATTCAAGTTCAGTTCCGTTATTTCAAAGATTTTGCAAATTGTCAAATGTAACAGATTATGTAAGGACTTCAATCCCATTTTTTGTTGTCTTTTCTACGCTGTTTAAGACGGCAAAATATAAAAAACTGATAAATTATCTCGGATTGCCTAGAGTAGTGATTGTTGAATGACATATTTAGTTTTCTGATGTCTCAAGAATCAAATGTATGCTGCAAAACTGTTAAAATCATTCAAATCCTGCAGTTGTAAACTTCACAACTTGACAAAAAGGCCGGGAAGTCAGTAGGATTCAAATCTAAATAATGGAATGGCAAGCGGAATACACTTATTTATTATGATGGGGATAAAAAATGTTGTTCTATCATTTAAAAGAAATCTGAAATCTATATGAAAATGTCAGTGTCAAATATTTGAAAGAGACACATCGCATCGCACACAATCCATAACAGAAATATGTAGCTATAGCTATGCATGATATCGGAGAGAAGAAAAGAACCCTTTCCCCCTTCAGTTAAAGAAGATCTTGCATTTTGGTCTCTTTTCTTCTGTTATGCTCTGTTCTGTTGCCGTTGCCCTTCACTCAAAAAATTATGTGTGAGTGTCATGTCTATATTGTCAAGTCAAGTATCTTCTCTCTCCCTCTCTCTCTCTCTTATATAATTGGGAGTAAAATGTTCCCAGTCATAGTCATGACATGTTGAGTGCAAGTCGAGGGGAAAAATGAACAACAAGAGACGAAAAAGAAAAAGACAAGAAAAAAATCTCAGACCTTTTTTCCTATGTATACACACGTACATACATACATATCACACTCTTTACAACACACCACAGATAGCAGCTCCTCTTCTATCAGTGTATATAATATGTTGTAAAGGATAGTGCTTGAATGTCATCGTTTTGCTTTCTTTCTCCGCACACATACACGCTTTTGGGATATCACGACAGTCAAACAATACGACACTGACGATGGCCACTTTGTGTCATCATATCCCCAGTAGTAGCAGTCCAATGTGTGTAATGACGAGGCAATCTCTGACAACTCACACACATTCAATGTTCGAGGGAAAAAACTCAGAGTCATCATCGACTCGACTCGACTGAGCTCAGCTCATCTCAACTCAAAAGTCAAGTTGGCCGAAGAGAAAAGAATGAAAGAGGATAAAAAAATGCAGTCAACGAGATTGAATTGAATTGGAAAAAGTGACGCTTGTTTTTTCTTCTTCGTCCTCGTCTCATATCATAAGATCACAATAGATTTTTTACACACACACACACACACATTTTGTGTGCTGGTCAACCTCATCTACAGTATTAATATTATTATGATTAGATTGTTGAATTTAGACACACATGGCTCCAAAATGTTAGTTAATTTTAACTTGAACTTAATATGTAAATCGTACACTACGGACATTATACATGGTGCAGCCGTGTTTTTATATTTATATTTATTATTTATATGGGTAGTGTGACGATTTATCAGGAGAGTCGAGTTGCTTGTATACTGTACATATGGAGAATGGGAAATGTAAGCGGAATCATAATGTGGCGTATTGTACATTGTATATATTGCATCATTCTGAAAAGAGTATGAAATGGACTTTCAAATAGATTTTAATAAACATGAGACAATTTTTTTTCTTCGTTTTTCTACATACATACTCTCCTCTATCTGTATATTATGGGATAAACTTGAAAGTTGAAGTTAAGACTGATGCTTACGCCGACAGTGTTCATTCAGTACATACGGCGGACAAGCATGTAATGTTACCGTACCAATGCCAGTGCACTGAATTGATCGATCGATTGAAAGGGGGTAAGTAAATAGGAATTTAAATTTGAATAGAAAATCCATTTTTCTCGAGGGATCTTTTTCGGGAAAAAGAGGACAGTTCGACATGTACACCAAAAGAGGAAGAGGAGTAAAAAGGAGATACTTGAAAGCGAGACCGAAAATGAAACCAAACTAAACCAGCAAATGTCGACTCGTTCTCTTCCTTTTCAATAAGTACACATACATACATACACATACATCCTTGCCTCTTTTTTCTTTCTCTTCCGCTTGCCTTTCTTTTTCTTCTTAATTCGCCTAAGTGGTCACTGGGGGTAGATGGACATTCAATTATTTTCCATTAGGACATACAGGAAAGATGGTTGTAAAACCGAGGATTGTAAAGGAAAAAAAGCAGGAAAATGTGAAACCCATTCATTGACATTCGATGTCCAAATGGGCGGTTTTATGTGCTTTCACCGGGTATTGTGTTTTCCTCTACCCGTTTCCCATTTTTCATGTGGCGTTTCATATACGTTCTGTGCATCTGTATATATTGTATACATGTACGAGACATAAACAGTTTGAATTTGTGTTTTTTTTGCACATGAGCTATACATTATCTCATTCTTATAGGATAAAACGTTTGTAGAATAAAATATGTGAACTTTGGAGTAGTTCAATTAGCCCAGAGAAAAACAAAAAAAAATGATATGAATACCAACATAATTTATTGTATTGTATTGCATTGTGTTGTTTTGTATGACTAACATACATTGAATTGAATTGAGCTGGAGACTGTGACAAAATGTTGAAATTTGACTAATATGAACTTTTGAAAATTTATGGCTTGTTTTTTACACTTTTCTTTCAGAAACTACGCTGTTCAGCCAGCGGCTGCGAATGTACAAATTTTACTGCGGCGAGTTCAAAATGTCAGCTACGGACTTGTGACGGCTGTAATCATTCCTGGATTACACACTGTAAGTATTATTTTACTTTACTCTTTACTCTAGTTTGCTCTCGGTTCTTTTCTTTTCCTCTATTCCTTTTTCTTTCGTCCATGCATTTTATGACTATCTGTACTTCATCTTCCTTTTTTTAATTCCTGACAACCATCAAAAACTTGCATATAATATGTACGCCTGTACAAAAAAGTGCTCCATATGCTCACATCTCCGTCATCTTTATTAAGAGCAAAAAAGAGCAGCAGCATTAATACGTGTAGTGTTGAATCAACGTTTGATACTTGCATTGTGCATTAAGAGATATGCTATATATTTCATACGTAGATTTTTTTTCTCTTCGTACAACATATGTATATAGGTATATGAATTATTCGACTTTTGAAGGAGAATCAAAGCATGAAAAAGTACAAATGCCCAAAGTACCATTTACTATAGGCTTGGATAAGTTCTACGCTATATTTTCTATTCCTATGAATATGTACATATGGATACGAAGAAAGTGATACATGCAAACCTTTTTTTCTTTAAAAGTATGAGAGGGTGAATGGTATGGCAAAAAACAAATGGTCCCAAATGGTCAAATCTTCGTCGTCGGTCATCATGAAAAAGCAGTGGAATAATAATAATCAGTCAGTGATTTGTTTTTCTACTACTGATGAGACTGACTTGAGACGCTTACAAAGCTTTTATGTCAAATTCATATTCGATCTATATATTATGTATACGTATATGTGTCTTGGAACATGAATCATACCCTTCGACGTAGATCTAGATTCTGAGATATTCATCGTTGAACATTTCAC
>JAQIVE010004715.1:0-14085 GCA_034698285.1 Sminthurinus bimaculatus | reverse complement strand
CTTCTATACTATTGCTGTCCTTATAGAAAAATGTGATGCTTTTTGGTGTCGGTTTCTCATCATGTGGCTCGTACATAGAACATGTTGTACTTATAAATATTAAATATCCACGGCATCGCTGACTAGTCTTTTCTCCCGTAAGACTTGTTCAATACACGTTACTAACAGATTGTTTACGGATGAATTGTGTTGTGATTACCGTTTGTGATGTTCGTACCATAGTAGCCACCTTTGTATTTGTTCCCTCAATCTTGTGTATTCACAGTGATTGCTACTCTCCATCCTGTTTACGTAATAATAATAATATTATCAGTACTTGCACTTTGGTCGTGTGTTTTCTTGTAAAACATGAACTTACACCTTGTTCATTTTTTTAAAAGTATTTGTTATGAATTTTGGAAAACAAATACTTAGATACTGCGACAAAAGGATACTCATGGTTTCAAAAAGAGAACAAAGGAGTTACCTTTTACCTGGCAGCTTTTTAGGGCATAGTAGGCCTTTATAGATTCCCAAGAGCCTTTTGTTTTTAGACAAGGTATAAATGATGTTTATATCCAGATCCTCGCGGTGGGACAGTGTAGTTATCTCTATTCTACTTGTAATATCGCAAAAATAGCACATATTTTATAAAAGCTATACATATTTAAACCCTTTTTCCAAAAAAAAGAGAACGGCAAACGCGACGAAATTCGTTATTGTTTATACTCTAGACTGGTTCAAAATAACACTTTTGCGAGATAGTTAGCTTGAAAATTCATTATGTTGTTCTTTTTGGATCACTAAAGGTAGAAAGGAATGACGTCCGGAATGAGAAGATGAGATACACGAGTATCGCTCTATCCGGATTGTGTAACTTCAAGAATCAACTCTAACAAGTAAGTATTAAAAGCCAATGACGCTTTCACTTGAAGTGAACATGCTACAATTGCTGCAATATTCGAAGTTAAAACATGTACCCGAAATGTTTTATTTGTAAATACATGAAGTTTGCTAAATTATTAATGTAATCATATGGACATGTGATATCCTTCACCAGCAAATTGCCAATTAAAAGCCAATATTGTGAGCAGAACAACAGTAAAAATACGTGTAAAATAAGCATGCATGTGCATGTACCCATACATATGAATTCGTATCAATAATTATCATTTCACAAAGATACACACTCAATTTAATATTTTATGCATACTTGTGAATATAGAGTTTTCATAATTGTCACAGCATAATATTGCAACCATATATTTTAAACCCAGTAATGATACATTTGGGGTACGAGAGAATAAAGTTTATACTTTGTTTAGCCGCATTCTTGGTTCCATATTATCTGAATATGAACGCTGCTACTGGAACAGTTAGATGCTCCAGCTAGAATCCATCGCCCGTATTGAGTAGATATTGTTGCTTTCGCTCTGTATGTTTTAGTGCAGTAGAGCGTTGTCTCTATTACGAGCCACGATAGGATGCTCACAGCTTGTGTGTACACTTGGACGGTGTGTCTGTACAAATAAATACATAAAACTACACATTATACACTATACACACATATTACCTATCGGTATAATGTCTCTGTGGCATACCCAGTGTTAAAGGAAAAAGTACTTCGTCCATACTCCATACCACACCAATCCAACAGAGCCAGCACACAAATGTTCCTGTATTTATGGAGTAGTGCGTAGACAAACACACACAGACATACACCCTTATTTATACGCAATATAAACCCAATACCAATCGACTTGAAATAGAAATATCTACGATGGTGTGATGTATGAAAAGTCTGGATGCATCTATATTTCAGACCTGGAAAATAGAGAAAGAGGAAACTAGATAGGCAGGGAGACGAAAACTCAGTATGGACTGAATATATGTACACAGTACATACCCACATATAAATATGGTCTCTCTCTTATTCCCCTGTAACAACAAATACTAAATTATTGCTCTCCATCATCGCATAATTTCAATACAGAATGAGAGAGACAAAAAATGATGATGACACAAATGCGGCGTCTCATCCTCATCGTAAGTAGACATACACGCAACATTTTAGAGTATGTGTGTGTATGCGTACATACATGAATGGAAATATATAACTTTTCACGATTATTATACAAGATGAAACCGATTCGGCTCCTATTTTATCTACTTTCGATCATAGTATCATACACACCGAACAACAATAGAAAAGGACGAAAGATGAAGATGTATAACAACTAGTATGTTGTGCACGGTATCATCTGCACTTATGATTACTTAAATACTTGGTGATTTGGTATCGCGGTAACTTCTCTGCTACTTCGTACATATTATTACATGCAAATATCTATACTGTTTTGAGTTACCACATTCAATCCTAAGCTTTATGTATTGTACAGTTACATAGTCTAACGTGGCAGTTGAAGAGTTTAGTCGATTGGATTTGTTCTATACGGTCGAGGATAGCGTTAGAACTACAAGGAACAAAAGCAGAATAGATTCAAAGCTAATATTTAATGTAGTCATTGCATTCCAGTTACTTACGTCTTATGAACTAGATTATAAATTAGTGGAATAGTTGTATGTTGTGCCGGGCATAAATTAACATGTCTCTTCATCTTTCTATCGAACGGAAAGCAACATATAGCAAGAGACATAGAGAGAGAGGTGTATTAACAGTTGCATGTTAATACACTCTTGTAACCAGCCAAGAAGGCTGGTGAGAAGATCTCTATTGAAACTTGTCGTATACGTCCTATGGTGAGACACAGCAACAATTAACTATAGGTAGTGGTACATATTTTGTAGATATTTTAGTTTCGGGATACAGACTTCCTCATTTTGCGTTGTTTGTCGGTAAATTCGATTAAAATGTTTGTTTCAAGCCTCTCTCTCTCTCTCTCTTCCCTGGTAAGATTTTCAATATTCATTCAGAGTCAACAAATATTCGAGTCTCGACTCCGTCGTTCATATTTATTTGCATGTGAATATGTACATGGTACATAATGAAGGCATTTCAAAAACAAGCTTATTGCATGGTTGATACTAATAAGCACTCTGAATCTTCAAATTCCAATCTCATCCTTATTCCATTTTGTCGTTGCTATTGCCGTTTCTTTCTTCTTCTTCTACTTCTTCTCTTCGTCCTCGTCATTCCTTCATTGTGAGCTGTAATTATTTTCAGGCTTTGAATAAAGCTCAAATTGTATTTTAATTTATTAGTATGAGACGCGAAACCGTTGTGTATGTAGCATGTAATGTACATTGTACATACTTGCGTGAAAAACAGCAAAGTTTTGCTTTGTCTTTGTTGATGCTCACTTGATATTTTACGCATGGAGCAAAGTCTGAAATTAGGATGAGACACAGGCATCTTGATCAGTCCATTCTTTGTTACATGACTGTACATTATACATATGTGCGTCAGGATAGTTTTACACATAGAATGTTGAGGATTGTGTAGAATCATCAGAGATACATATGGGAAGTAACACGAATATTTATGGAATATTTGTTTAATATTATACCAAGTTATTGCATTTCGACAATTTCCTTTGATCTTGTTTTTGTTTGTATCGCATCATCCTGTTTTGGACAGGAGCTACATGTTGCTATTGTTATGTTATTATTTGTTTTTAAAAGAAAAATCTTGCACTATTTTTCCATTGCATGCTTTGTCCCTGCTACCTATTTTGTATTTTGTAAGTATATGTATGGATATTACTTTACCGATACCGTTGGGATTATAGATTTAATATTGTTGTTCTTATGTATATGTATCTACAGCACGCAACGTGATCTCTCTGGAATTTGAGGTTCTGAATGAATAATATTGTAATATTGAAGGATGATGATTTGACGTTACCCAGGTCATCATCCCGGCATCCCGGCGCAACGTGATTGTTTGTCTGGATTATGTTGTGATCGAAACAGATGACAAAGGAGGCGGATATTTTGAAACGTATACATAGGTGGACGAAACTCCTGGTAAGTATCGATGAGTATTTTTAGTGCAATTCAGGTGAAAAGATATACAATAAGTACATATACGATATATGTACTTATTCAGTGCATTTTGAAGTTCGATATTATTGCTATACTGGTGTTACTATTCGACTCTGAATTGCGTAATAATAATACTAAATTTACTTTTTTACAAAAATAGATTAAAATTCTCTCACATGCACACAGACACACTATGTAGAAAATTGAAATTCTCCTACGCGAAACATTTGTACATAAAGTACATAGCATCATATGCAACATTGTCCATTATAAAAATAACTGTAAGAGCAGTTTGTATGCTTCTCCTTTTGTTATTTCGTTATTCTATTTTACTTCCCTGTTTCGCCGTCTCGTGATATTCCATTCTATTTCTATCGTATCGTAATAATATTGATGACTTGACTGTATAATGGTTGACTGACTACCATGACTCGCAAGCCCTGACTGATTTCTAATAATATATGAGAGAAAGGGAAAACCGCATGTAGATGTAGAAAGAGGGAAAGAGTGAGCAGTGCATTGACTCGCATATAAATTTGTCTCACTCACTCGACACAGCATATTCTATCTACTATCTACATATATATGAGTTTTGGGGTTTTTTGGGGAGAGAATGTGGAATACGAAAGAAAGGAGTCTAGCCTCTCTCTTTCTCTCTAATGGGGAAATGATGCAGGCTTATCCATCTTTCACTGTTTCGCCTTTGATATGGCTTGCTGCAACTAAAATCTTATTGCAAAATACAAGTGGAGTGTATATATAGCGGGTGTTCTGAAATGTGGCTTCGTCTATAGAATCAGGATAATTTTTTTGTAGTGATACTAAAAAAAGGGGCTTAATTGTTTTTACTGCTGAGGTTTTATTCTAGAAAAATCTGAAAAACTAATCGTCGTGATGAAAAATTAAATTAACAATCGTACTATCAATTTTCTCGAAAAAAATATCTATCTATGATTTTTACTCCTTTAAGTAAGAAAACTTTTGATTTTCACAAAAACTAGATCGACAATGGTCAAAAAAGATCTTCGCTCACCCTCTATTTTTCTTGAATGGCCTTTCTGTGCCTGTTGTACATTTCTTGTATGCATATATACATACTCATATACATAAGCTCAAACCAATATTACCGACCATGGCTCGTAAGTTGACAATGACATAAATACGGCTGAAGCGGAACGGAAAGTTTAACAGCAGTCACAAGAGAAAGCAATAGTTTGTAAAAGTGAAATTTGGATTCATCCCTTTGGTGTCATTTGCCGGCTCGGCTTGTTTTGGTTCGGCTTCGCCTTTCCAATAAGTCATCATATGTATATTTGTCAGAGTATATATATGTGTGTGTGTGCATGTATTTCTTATGTCGTGTGTTTGGGGTTCCAGCGACAAAATATAGACAATGTAGACAGACGGGCCACTTTGTGTTTATCATGTCCTTTTTCCTCCTTCCCCACTACCGCACTCTCACATTTGTCTACATCCTACACAAAATAAAACTGTATGCACATTTATACATGGATATGTTTATTTCTACACTGTAGGACCTACAGCGTAAGTACACGATACACACATAACTGCAAGGCGGAGATCATTGCACATTCAGCATTTGCCAGCCGCCTTGCATATTGCATTTCACATTTCACTACATTGGATACAATGAATTGCATCAGATCACATAAATACATGTATATAGTGTATAGATAAGAGTAAGTATTTCTACAGCTTTATATGCATACATGCTTCTAACAATGTCTTTTATTTTCTCCTTCACTTTTTTACCATGTAGATGTACATTGTACATAGAGTAGGATATTTGACATCTCGTGTGTTTATATACCAAATATGTATATTATGTGTATGTATCGAAGCCATGACTTTCAGACTGACTAAATGAAAGATTCGAACTCGAGGGTTGCACTTGCACTAAGCTACAAAACAATACAAGTAGCTCCAAACATCAGAAACTTCCCCATACGTACATATCTATCCAATGTATGCGTATGCACACAATTACCTACAAGAAAGTGAATGGAGCTCGTAAGTGATACATAGTACGATTGAGGGTCTCGCGCTGGTTCAACTTGTCGAAGATATGGGAATTGGGATGTGTAGACGGGCGGACTGGTGTGATTTTACCGTAAAGTAAAAAGAAGAGAGACGGAGAGAGATCGGGTGAGTGAGAGATTGAAACAGCTATAGAGTCTATTTAGTTTTTGTCCCTATGCACTTTTTTATTCCTAAACTACTCCTACCACGCTAATACTCTGCATATATATACATACTTATATGTAACATAATTCAATGTGGGTATGCGTTTTGTTCCACATTGAACATTGTATACGATACGACATGATTTGTCTTGGTTTGGTTTGGTTTGGTCTGGGTTGGTTTGACTTGAAGGAGAGTAAATGGTAAAGGAGTCAGCCCAGCTATCTTTCCAAAATCCAAAATGCTACCACTAAAAATCCTTCAAAAAACCTCCAATTCCTTCCTAACCCATCCTTATAATATTGTGCATGGATGCATTATTGCTGCAAAACTCAAATACTTTTTACCCTTTTGTATATAGATGTATGTATGTGTCTCAGAATTGATAGATATACCCACAATGCTTATATATGTACACGTAGTGTACATAAGTGTAGATATTTTTCGCTTAAATTCACAACCAACATGCGGAGGAGCTGCGTATTATTTCCAAATAGACGCAAAGCTCAAGCATGACATGTGATGGGCTTAACTCTGACTTCAACTTTCAACTTTTGGTTCCATCCTGACATTCTGGTATGGTCTTGCCTTTGTGCAAGTGCATCCTCGTTTTTTGGGTTTGGTATTTCCTCCTCCTACGAATACATACATACGATGATGACGAGACCGATGATGATCGTGATCCCAGTTGATTCTTGAACTGAATGAAGTTTTCAACGTACATCAATGCGAGGATGAACTTCAACTCCGGTTCGGAAAAGGAAGAATCATTTTAGTGCAACACACAGTGCACCAAAATGCTGTATAGACAGATACATATATGTACATAAGCAAGAGCTTTCCCATTTTTAGAATGAATGGCTGGTTGGCCACGCAGCTTCAACATTACGTCTGCATATAAGTAGTAAGTGCATATGCAGACATATATGTAATATGTACGTCTCTATGTCTATATGCATGCTTTGCTCTTCTCCTTTTCTCTCTCTATGTAGTTAGATTGAGGAAGGAAGCTTTTCCCTAGCCCCACGATTCCTTGCTCACGAGCGCGATGACTCATCAATTAAATTACGCACTGTACGCACTAAATTATTATTACTACTACTAGCAGAGGAAGGAGGACAAGAGTATGAATAAAGACGAAGAACAAGGCCACAACATGATAATCTCATTGTTCCAAACTTTGCTTTTATCATACTTATATATATATGTATGCATGCATTTATTATGTAACAGATAAAAGGGAGAAAAAGGTGGTGATAGCATATAATGGTACAATGTGTAACTTCGTTTTGTTAATAATTGTCATTATCATAGTATTTATACACAGGATTCACCCTTTGTTTTTGTTTACTTCCATTATATTATTCTTTTCTCGTTTCGTTTCGTTTTGTCTCGTGTTGAGTCGTCTCGTCTCACTGCACGACTTTTGACTTTGACTCCTTTTTCCAGTTTCATCAGCCTGTGTCAAAGGATGTTTTTTTCACGGAATTTTTCACAAGTTCTACATTTAGTCTATTCCTTTACCGTGAAATGAATGAAACCATGTAAGATAAAATATTATACAATATGTATTACATATACATAAAGTAAGTATATAGATACAACTTGGAAAGAGGAAGGAAAGGAAGATCTATTCGAATGGGGGAAAGTGGCCGCATGTGTAGCTTGAGCTAAAAAGTCATTTCATTCCATTTAAGACAAGAGAATTCTTCTTGTTTTATTTGCCTGTTTTAGAGATTTATATTTTATAGATTCAACTTATCGTAGGACCGGACTTTATACCTATCTCTATAGGCCGAGGGAATAACAATAAATTCAAAAGTACCTCTGACCATTCAACATGTTACAGTTACACTGTTCGCATATACTGCATACACAGAGAAAATTGTATAAACTGTAAAACGTGTATGTCCCTGTCCATATATATTATTCTATGTAACTACATAGAATCTCGTAGCTTTACATTTTACATTGTTTGAGGTTGGCATATTTCTTTAATCCAGCTGGACTCAGCCTGGCTCCGTTTTTCTCTGTGCTGTTGCACGTTTCGCTTTTCGCTCTTGTGCTTTTTGCATCTTCTTCGCTCCCGTTTTGCTTCTGTGTACACTGTCCTAGCTCTGGTTTTCGGACAGCGCTAGGGTCCAGTTTTTTTCTTCTTTTAGTATAAATTTGTGTTCATAGAAGATACAAATGGAATTGAAGTTAAAGCTAACGTCGGCCCTTCTTCAAAATAGAGCAAGAGACTATGCGTTGTTGGATGTGAAAAACGGAATGTAAAATTTCCTTATAATAACATCGTTCAGTTTCTACTTGTACTGACTATATTATGTGCCTATGTACGGTTTGTGTGCATTTCTTTGTGGGTGTATGTTGCATGTTTTATGTGTGGACTTAAGTGATTCTGGGCTTTTGTTTCATCTGACCGTTTTGTATTTCGTCTAGTTGTATGACCTACCTTTTCCTAGTCAGGGTGCGGGAGTCGCATATTCAAATGTGGGTGTAAACTAACTGGAATATCATATAAACCTAGTAACCGCATAAAGTCAATCACGTCGTTTAGGCTGGTAAAGTCGTATGATAGACGACTTAATTACGGTCTCGTGTCAACCTTGACAATAACTTTTTGTGACCAAAAAAATCCCATAATCATCAGTGTTGTTCAAAGAGAAATCTAGATCTACTGTCATAGAACTTTCAATCAGATTGAAGATTTATTGCAATAAAAATTTAAAAAGATGCGTTTGTGGCCAAACACAATTTTTGGTGTGGTTGCCAGGGTAAATCTGGACGTTTTTCCGGCTTCGACCATCCAAATATAAGAACTCTATTAGTATTTGTTAGTAAGTCGAGTAGAAAAGAAAGGAACTTTCAACGATCTATCCACAATTCCTGTTTTCATTTTATATCTGAATTTGACCATGTTTGAGCGTACGGCTTGGAATAACAACGCAGCGTTTTCGAATTTATTTATCTTTTGTATTTTTTAGCAGTTAAAAAAGTTTACATTATGCATACGTGTTTCATATGAATGCTTTCAAATTTTCCCCGCTTCGGTACATTTTGTGTGCCAACTCGACTTGCATGATAGCAGACAACTGGAAAAGGGAAAAGTCAACAGTAGGTCATAACAACAAAAAAAGAGTGACAGTAGCTACTTCACCGCCTGTCCAATTAAACAATGCAATCAAACAAAATGATCCTCCTTAATTAGGTAATGCACTTGCCATGTACATAGGAAGAAGGAGTGAGAAGAACTCACCCACTCTTCCTCCTTTTCCTGGCTACTGTTTCTTCCCCAACTATTCTTTCTTTGTCTTCTTCCTCACTGAATTTTATTCAGGCTCTTTTAAAGTCGTGTATTGCTTATATGGCGTTGTGGTCATCATTTCATTGCTTCCTGCCACCTCAAATTAAGCACTTTCATCTCAACGTTTTATCCAATTCATAATAATTTTTATTATATTCCGGCTATTGTTATCGAATATTAATATTAATACGAATTCGGATTCGAGTACTAAAACAATGTATTATGCAAAGCGATGAAAATAACTAAATTCCTGAGTAATTACAACCACTTATGCTTTATATTTTACCCCAAAATTATAAAAAAGTCATCAGCTTCCCCTCATTTATTCTTTTCCTAAATATTACCTTAAATTGAATTTAAACTGAATATCCACTAGGGATACTTATGGAACTTTTGAAAATTTTAAATCGGAGGAACGTTTTGATTCGGCAAAGTAACTAGCAAGTATAAGCGTCACTGAGCTTTTACTCATTAAAATTCAAAATGAGGTTTAATCTTCTCAAAAACATCAAAGCGTAATTCATTGTAGAACTAACCTTAATATTTTTGATGATAAGAACCTCCTCCATGCACATTAAAATTCTCATAAAGCTGGAAGTGTAAATTGGGAGGCCGACTGCTCCTACCTTGTACAAAGTATCTCTATTGTACATTTGACCTATGCATATACGAGGTTCATATAATATTAAATGCAATGCTGTGCTGTATGCATATAAATACAGGAGAAGAGGAATGGAAAGCACATTTGGAGGCAACATGCAATGGGAAATGAATGCTTGTACATTGTACATACGTGTATATTGAATATACTACAATACATGAACTATGTAAATAAAATAAGAAGAATCACGCAAGTTGACCAGCCGGCATAAAAGTCTCATTAAATATAAACAAGAGAAAGAGGGAAAGAAAGAGAGACTTACGGCCATGGCACCACATCATGTATCTAAAGAGTAAAGGCAGAGTGAGGGGTTTGTAGAACTGGAATTGGTGCGTGCTGGCCAGAATTTACATCCAACTTGAACATGTACATGTACATTGTACAATGTACATACCTACTCATGTACCCCGTTTCGTCAGTGGGCAGTCTTATGGACACTTTGTCGTTGGTTGGTTCAACAACAGTTGCTAATACAAAACACCAAAAGTACAGAATAGCTAATGTAATATAAAATAGCCACTGGACGTACCTTTGTATGTACATTGTACATTGTATGTATATATAATTACTTTTACTTTAATTAATTACAGACTGGGTAATTATGCGTGTCACTATCACAATTTGAACATTTTGACGAATTCACACAAGCACACCCACAAAAATAATTGTGTGTAATACTAATACACATTTATGCTCGCGCATACAATGTACTGCAACTAATTCCAATTCGGCAATACGTTTTTGTTTCGTGTTGCTCTTGCGTTTCTATCTACATAACTGGATTTATGACATCTTGAATGAGTCGCTATGAGGAGTGAGCTTAACATTGAATACAATTGGTTTGGTTTGGTATGGCATGGATTAGGTTGACATTGGTCACACATTCGTGTTCATATACCTATAAAGAGTAATAGTTATCAAATTTCTATGCTTTTTGATTTCCCGTCTTTCCAACCGCGTGAATGGAAAATCCTTCACTAATTCTCCATGTAATCCTTTTTTACATCAAGGAGTTTTTTTGTAGATGCCTTTGACAAAAAAACAAAATATTGTGCAGAAGGGTGCGACTTCCAAATCAGGATTGTCATCCGCGTATGTGTACAAAGTACATGGTTTTCGTTTAAAAAAGGACCAAATAAGTTGCAGTCAGCCTAAATATAATATATACACTATACACATACATTTACAAGTATACATAAAATTGCAGCAAATTATTGACACAAATATGATTATGATTAAATGTTTATGATTGGGTTTTCTCATTGTTCAAGTGTAAAATGACCTCGCGCCTTTCCCCTTTTTTAGAAGGTGATGATGAATGAACAGCCTCGGCGTGTATGCATGTTGAATGTGTGAAAATTGGAATGAAATCGGAATGGAACATTTGCGTTATGAAACGGGGGAAAGAAAATTGTTGGGAGGGAAATTCACAGACAAAAAGTGCAGTATGTATACGTCATAAGTCTGCATACATGCATACATGCATAAATATAAATGGAATACATGTATTCCATTCCACACATATACACTAAGTTTTGTATTTTATCTACGAGGTGAACAATTTGACAGTTTTGGGTCAGTGGAAAAGTTCTAGTAGAAAAAATGAAAACCAAAAGTGGATTTGGACATACATAAGTATATTCAGTGTATATAGAACAATAGACGATACAATGCATACACTATGAAAGATGGCAAAGAATGGAAGAAAGGGAAAACGTTCTCGAATTGCAATCACATTCATAATAATATGAGACTAGAACATGCAGTCTGTGTAAAAAAATCAAAACAGAAGCGTATAAGATACGTTCACAAGAAAAACGGGGACTTAATACATACATACGTATGCACATACAAGGGGTCTATACTCTGTACATTGACTTTTGTATCTAGAAAAAGAAAATGCACCCTGAAATAAAGATACATATTGAACGGAGGGGTGAACAACAGACAAAGACGGAGATATAGATTGAACTGTGAGAGTGAGAAAATATCTGCCATGACGCTCCGAGGAAGCAATTCGAATTCGAAGACACACAATAATGTCGAGAATTGAGAAGAGGGAAAGATAGAGAGATAGAGAAAGAAAGAGCACGCGACAAATAATTTTTGGAGAGATTCCGATTTTTGCCCCAAGCACTGGTCTGTATCCGATTTCCAAAAAAGTGAACAAAAAACTTACAGCTCAGGCCCTCCTTGTGTGTGTGTGTGTGTGTGTGTGTTTGTACGTCTATCTTCCTTTTTTTCCAAAACAGCCATGCAACGAGCATATACATATAGCTGTAAACTACTCAATTCATTCTTATATGCATGTACGTCGTACAGTTACATACTTGGAGACGCTGCTGAGAATGTATTGTATGTACGTAGTTGGTACGGATTTGTATTCCGAGTATATATTTTGTATTGCTCAAGCTTATGTTTAACGTGCTTACTTGTACAAAGTAGATACAACTACACACAGGGCTACACACAAGTTTATTGTACTGTTTGACCTCACAAGTGAATCGCATCGAATCGAATTGGCAGAACAGCAAAGGAAAGAGAAAGTATCTATGGACAAGTTTGGGCTGGAGCTTTTCATTTGGTCTCATCTTTTTATATAATGTAGTACGCACGTCCTCCAAAATAGGGCTATTATGATCAGTATTAAATACAATATACACTGTACAAAGATTTCAGATGCACGCATCCATGGATAGGTTTAGAAGGGCTTATACTTTTTGTATACTTGTTGTGGTACGAGATTTTGGCAATGAGCAAAGAATTTGTTTTTTTGCCTTGCTATTAATTTAAAGCGCAATTAATAAACTTTCTTATGACTATTTTTACCCAAACACACGAAATACAATATCGAAATGAATTACATTGTATCGATGCCAAGCCTCCTTATTAAATTCTTCGTATATCTACAATTCAAGCCACAGCTACATTGCACGTCGGCCGTATGTAGTTACAGTGAACCTTGAATTCCTTATCAGTGCCGGTTATCCAATTGAGCTTTTTCCTCCGGTATAATATTGTTTCCCTGAGTCGATACTTGCTCTGCCATAGCTGTTGCTGATTCCTATTCTGCTTCTGTTCACGTTGCTTCTTGCACTTGAACCTCCCAGATTTTCGACTTTCGAATCCCGGCTACTGTTTGTATTTAGAAATATATGTTTACAGCGTATACATGCAATACAGAAACCTGGAGAGAGATCTTTTTAGATCCCCAGGAAGACGACTTACCCAAATGTATGTATGTATGTGTGTGTGTGTATCATTGTATCATTCAGTAGGTAGAAAAGTGGGCGGAAAGTGCAAATACTGAGCAAACAGAGATGTGCGACAACAAAAGGAGAGGAAATCTTATGCGATTTACATTGCCGTCTCCCTGTCCATATTATGCAGTCAAAATGGATATCAAGCAGAAGGTAAAGAAGAGGAAGAGGCCAAATAAGTCAGACCGTCACACATAGATACACTCTTATATAAAAAATACAGTACAATACAACAACACAATAAAATATAGTTAAACTTATGTGAGACTTGGCCCTAAGCCTTGAAAGTAGATAGAAATAAGGAATAAGATAAGGAAGAAAAAGTCCATCTTATCCAATAACTTATGTTTACAAATATGCACCGTGTTCAAGAAGTAGAGAAAAGGTTTCGGATTGAGTTGTCGTATATGTACATATTTTGCTGTATTTTGTATATGCCTAAAAGGTTAATACATCGAACTATGGCAAAAACATAGTTGAAGCCGAATTCATTGGATTTGAAATTTGAAGCACACATACACAAATATACTGTGAAAAATATTACAAGGGGGAAATGTGCCCATGGACGTATACTTTGTATATATGTATTTATACATGTTTTATCTGTTTGTGGGTATACATACAAGTGTGTATGTGTGAAATTTGCCCCCTCCCCCCTCCCTAAAAAAAGC
>JAQIVE010004714.1:0-14087 GCA_034698285.1 Sminthurinus bimaculatus | reverse complement strand
AAAAAATTAGTGACCGAGAGTACCTTCAAAAGCATCTTTATTAGGTTTTTCAATCGGAGCTTCCATAGTTCTACAGAGACGGGATCCATTCTCTGCCTCAACGCTGAGGACAAGTAGTAGACAGCAATGGTGCATAGTTTGCTCAAAAGTATTCGTTAGTTTTTGAAATAAAAATAAAATAAGGTATGCTTGCAAGTGTCCAGGAACTTTGTGTTCAAGCCAATAGTTGCTCTATATAATAATATATAATGCGAAATGGTGCGTTATTTGACTTTGGAAATTCACTGTTTGCATTTCGTACGTGTGTGTGACTTAAAATGTAGAATTAAGATAATTGATTGGAGACTGTTCAATTCACACTGAGTGCCCAAGCCGATCAAATATCGTCGTCTTTTATAATTGGACATTTTTACACACATGTTAAAAATCATGTACAATAATACATGCATATATGGTTGTGCGTATCATACCGTTGACCACGTAAATATTGCAGCTCAAAAGTAATTATAGGGAAATACATACTAGAAATACAGTGCCGTGATACGTGATAGAGGCTTAGAATTTAAAATCAATGGCTCCTCGCCAGAGACTATATAGTAAAAGCATACATATAGTAAAAGTTAATGTAGGAAACTGGGGAAGGCTCTTCATCTTTATTGAATGAACGTCCAAAAATAATAGTATGGAAAGGAAGCATTTTATACTTATATCTTTGATCAACCTCAAATGTAAATAAAGTTTTAGCATGGTTTCTCTTTTTTGACTAGTATTCATTCTTTTCTCCAAGATGATGAATCCATGTCCAATCAAATAATAATGCAATTAGGAACGAAACATGCAGAACACTGCTGTGACGCTTATTTAAATATTGTGTATTATACACGGTATTATCAATCATTATTTGTTATTGTGTATCGTCAAGAGTCACTCGTATTTGTACTGAATGATTTGATGAGCATCGATTGTCGAACATCATGCAAGCAAACTGTATAATATGTGTATAGACTATAGACCATAGGCTGTAGACTGTAGACATACAAATCACAATGAATGCAATGTTTTCAATTTCATCTTTTCATCTACACTCAACATTCAATTTCCTTTTCCAGTAAGAGATTCACTGCCTACAAAAGATTATAATAAACTAATTAGTACATATACCTACTTATATGTAACTCATATTATTATTATCATATTGAATAAAAAAACTAAAAATTTCCCCTACAATTTGTTTCCCAATAACATGTTAACATAATTTATCTTTATATCCGCCTCACAATCCCTCAATTTTTAGAAATGCACTCATTCAATAACGAACATATGTGAATGCATTTGCATTTGGACTCAACACCCATAAAATAATTATGCGTGTAATAAAGTTGGATGCTGTATAAAAATGAAGAGTGGGATGATTGATCAGCGGATTTAAGCAAGTCAATAGAATAGTCTGCAGTCTACACACGACAAAGGATGTGACTTGATTCGTTACAATTTAATTGGTGATGCCATTATTGAATGCATATAGTGGGATGACCATTTGTACTAACAACATATTTTGAGAAAATAAAAGGACAGTTTATAAAAAAAATAAGTAATAAAATCCATAAACTGTTCCTGCTCAATAATTGGACACCTTAAACGCTCCTCATGTTTTACATTTTACAATTTTACAATTCATTCATATTTTTCAGTGTTACGTTGAACATTGAAAAGAGCATTACGACGAATTCTGTGTACATATACTATGCAAGTAAGTTATATAGAAACTTATAATGTTGGCGAAAACAAAAGGAGAAGAGACGAGTGCACACATAATTATGACGCTTTGAATTCTCTTTTGGCTCGATGAGAGACAATTCAGGGGATGTATATAAGGCAGAATCCACAGATACAACATATATGCGTCTGCAGTTTTTGAATAATATAGAGATTCATCTTCATTATACTATTATCATTGTTATTACAACCATGATACATACACTTTGGGTTCTAATGATGCTCGATGAAAGAATACATTTTTACTTACGACAGCGTGCATATATCGACAAGTATTTTTTCAAATCGTCGATGGATATTAGTGATGAAAATAATAATAACGATGATACGTGTGTAGTTTGTAAGTATTATAAATGTGTATCTTGCATTTTACATACAATATTTTGCCATTTGATTTGTCAGCATCTACTTTGAAAGTATGATGTATATGAGCTTGGAATCAATACATTTTATCAGAATAGGCAATAGACAGCCCCCATGTTTATGCTTGAACGGAGCAACAAATCATTTATCAACTCAGAAAAAGAAGAAGACTGCGAATACTTTAGATGTAAATGATAACAATGCTATTAGTCCATAGTCCATAGTAATGTGAAAGGTATTGAGTATTATCGAGTACTGTATTCTGTATTGACTGTATGGAAATTGGAAATGTCTTGAAAATACAGAAAGAGATGACTGTCTTTTTTCTAATAATAACACTATCGTTCTTCTACTTACACGTATTATGCTGGACTCTACGAACATACTGATACTTTGTTATTATAATTCCTGAAAGGTGCGCAGTGATTTCAACAAAACTCAATGGACGTATATAAAGTGGGAATAAAAAAATTATCAAATCTCAAAATTTGTACAAGTAGATACGTAAAAGTATCTAAGCGTAAGCATATTATGAGGTTTGCAGTTGACAGTTTTACTAATTTTATTGTTGTCCGCCAAAGAGAAAGTTTTACATATTATATGATCTCAATGTGCCCATCTTTGATCTTCGATCATATGTGTAAGTTACCTACCCGAACAAGTAGGTATATTTACAGTGGACGTTACATAATTTCAATCGTTTGCAATCAACTTGAGCTTTTTGGAATAATATTATTTTAATATGCTTAGTCATTGGGCAGGAAGGAGAGAAAATGTGAATATTTGCATGTGCCGTAAATATCATGCTCCCGCATACTGGTTTTGAATAGATCGAAATGTTTTTTTAAGTGATGAAAGTCAGTAAAATCTTACGTACGTTAGCGATCATCCTTCGACTAACGTGATTTGTAATTTTAATAATCCCTTGACCTATTGTCAATTACCTTATCGGTATTAAACATTGAAAAAACGATAAATAGAACTGTACGCACACTGTACGCACGATTTCAATGTAGAAAAGAAGATTAACCAGCGGATACGAATGATTAAATACCGATTCACACTATTTAAAGGGGCGATTTATTATTTACTGATAGCATCTAATTTGTCTTTCTTTGTTTTACAGCTTTGTTTTAAATTATTTACCCTAACTTGTTGATGGAAACTACTGCTTATGCAATTAGTGTGGGATTATTATGATTATGATTAGGTATGAATTTACCCTTCTAACATTGGCCGTTTTAAAGCGGAAGTTGGTACATCCTACAATGTACTATCCATTATCAAGAGCGAGTTGATGGTATTTACCTGTATGTAGGAGTTGATTATTCTGCTTACTAACTTCATTAGTAAAATTTATACAATGATGTTTATACTCTTGAAGAAAAAAAATTGTCGTGGTTCTCACAGTAATGAAGATTTGTTCATGTACAGTGTATACATACTATACATGTCCAGTTGAATTTTAGTCTCATTATATAGTTTTTTTTCTATTCATATCCAAAATTACTTAAACTTAACGCATTAAAGATGGGAATATTTCATTGGCATATGCTTCATTTTTCATGTCTTATATGCGTTTGGCCAAAATCCTGATGCAAAAAGGTTACGCATGTATCAATGGATTAATAGTAACTAGTCTCGAAATCTACAATACAACAAGGTTAGACTCAATTAAATCAGAAAATCATCTGCAGTAATCGCTAATCGCACGCGTTTTCTCAGGTTATTATAATCAAGTCAAGAGTCAAGATGATCATGATGTATTGTATAATCAACAAAGCTGTATTAAAATTTGTACAAAATATGCAGATACTGTAGATAACGACAACAACAACAAACGAAAGCATTTTCGATTGCCTATAATATAACAAAAATACATAGTTAGTATATCTACATCTATACCTATACAACACATTTATGTATCTACTCTGTGCAAGTTTGATAATCGTATTGGAGTCTGACTTTGTTTTGTTGTTTTAACCTTTCGATAATTTGATGTGATTGCGAAAATTCGTGTTCTTTTCGAAGGGCTTTGTCTTATTTATCTGTATCTTGATAGTTTGTTTTACAACAGGTGATCTAAATGTGCGTGGAAAAGGCAGGTACATTGTGTACACAGTACATTTTTTACAATTCGCTACAAAAATCCCATTACCTATATTGTTAGCCAAAGGTTTTCCTGTGTACAGGTGCATATCAAAACTTAATATATGCCAGTGAATTTCCCAGGCATTAAAGATCATTTAATCCTTTTGTTTTCCAAATGAAGATTTCAAGTGTGGGCAAGAAATCTAAAGAGTGAGAATTCATTCCTAAAAGCGACAAAGGTCATGTAATAATATTCCGGTGGATTTAACAAAGAGTGCTAATTTCTTTTTTACTACCCTTTCTTCATCCTTCATTGTTTATCGGTATAAAAGGAGTCCTCTTAACTCTTAATGATGATGTTGGGAATATGAAAGGGAAACTTGCAAAAATATACATTATTATCATACGAGCTCAATTTTTTATCATAATTTGTACATGAAACCCAGAGATCTTTTAAAGACCTTAAGGTTCTAGTCTCAAGCTTGATAAACGGAAGCATTTTCGATTTTACTCTTGACTCGTCAATAAAAAGTCTTGATGTCATTCTTACATGTCTCCTGTGTGATTGTCGTAGAAATGTTAGAGTTCAAATTTGCACCCAATTATTTATTATTATTTATGCCTAGTTGATTGGCTTACTTTAGTTATCGCAAAGAATCGCAGGGTAGATGAATCAGGAAAAATAATTTACGAATGATGACGAATGTATTCGAATTCTTATTTAACGAATAAGAAATGTGGAAAGCTGCTTAAACATAAATTAATACATGATTTTATCAACTCCATCTCTGTCTCTGCTATTTTCATTATATATTCACACATTACACATATATACATAGCGCATATCATTTATGTGGCATTTCTTCGATCATGATTTTGCAAAATCGAGAAAAGGCAAAGAATGCATAGTGCAACAATGACAACAACAGGAACAGGGAAATAGATATTATGTATGATTTCAATTACATTTGATATGTACGGGCATTCTAAACCAAGTTGCTTTCGATTGAGGCTTTAAATGACAGTTAATTTTACTGTCAAAATATGTTATACAACTCGGAAACGTGTTTGATGAAAAGGGGATACAGTATAGGGTTTAAAATTTGATTCCTAATGAAAATGACTGATGACGAAGGTTCATTCAACATTTAGCATCCATCCGCCGTAGCATCAACTGTAGCAATGGAACAACAATGAGGAAATTCCCTTTTTTGTCAGTACACAATAAAATATGTAATGCACGATTGTTATGCATGTATACATGCATGTAAATTAGTAGTAAAGCGGTTTTCTCGCAAATATTTATTTTGAGCTCCCTTGAATATAATACATACCTATTCTTACAAGTGCGTCAAAAGGGTAGACAAAAGATATTATTGTATCTAATGTGCAGGGTAGGTACATGGTTTACATGAACGGAGAACAGAAGATTTTTCTTGTATGATGATAAAATACAAAATACTTTAACAGTCAGAATGAATACAATAGGGAGAAAATCAAATACAAGAGATATAAATGTAGATTTCATTTAGATGACTTTAGAAGATGACGGATGTTGATTTGTCGTGCAGTCCTTTTTGATGTTTTTAACTTTACATTTTGACATTAGGCATTGTCCGCATTCTTGTTCCCCGTTCTATTAGATTTAAATACCTGTACATATAGTGAATATGTATACGCATACATACATAGTAACATGTCTTTCACTCTCCTCTGCCATCAGATTTCTCCTGTAAAAGCTATCCATACATGTACAAAAACGCTTAGAGAATATAATTTCGACGGATAATTGTTATGACTTGCATGAGCATTTTGGGATTTTTCTTGCCACTCTACAGTCGGTTCTATATAGTAAATAGTAAATCATATAAAACGTACATGATGTATACAATCTAACTCGCAGTTTCAATACTGCATAATCATAAGTAAGTTTAAAATGTAAGGCGATTTATAAGAATAGGCGAGTGGAAAGTGTCTAACCTTGTCAGATTAAATGAATAAAACTCCTTCAAATTAGGCATAAGAAACATCAAAATATATCAGGATTAAAAAGAAGTTGTATTTGTCTGTACAATACTGCAGAATGCAGTGAGACACAAACAAACGCCATGCATTTATGTATGCACTATGCACTTACATTCGTATGCAAGTGCAAATTTACACAGAATAACTATGTAACACACGGAAGAATAAAATGCACAAAAAGAAAACTTTTAACCTTTTTTTCTATTTAACTTTTATTTTCAGAAAAGGGAAAGGGTAACAATGAGGAGGCACAGCCTGTGGACGGCGTCTGCCATTTTCCTGGTATTATGTCTGAAGGGAATCAGTGCCGAAGGACCGCCAGAATATGGATACGACAACTTGCCCGAAACTCGATTCACTTGTGAAGGAAAATTACAAGGAAGATATTATGCGGATCCCGAGACGGACTGTCAAATGTTCCACGTTTGTGTCAAGATGTCTAAACGGGAAACACAGGTACCCTTCTTCGTTACTTGCTAAATAATACTTAATTTGTATGGACTTTCATATCTATCTATTTTTTATTATTTCCCAGGATTTCCGATTTCTCTGCCCCAATGGAACCGTTTTTGATCAGGTAAAGATTAATTGTTCAATTAAAGGGACAAACGAATTGACAATCTATGTATTGACAATTAATTTTCAAATCATCATTTATATTTGTCTTTCCACAGGAGCACTTAGTCTGCGCTGATTACTATCAAGTAGCTTGCAACTCCCTCACCAACTCTGGTCCCTTTGGACACATTTTTGAATTTTTGAAACTGTCGGCCGCAAAGGAAGGTTCTTTGGATTTTGGCAAAGTTCCCATCAGAGATCCAGATTACTTGGGAAAGAATACGTTGGGCGGTGATGATTTCCAAGCTGAAGAATACAACAACAATAAATTGGCTGCTGCTAATAATGCTCTTCCATACAATCAAAATTTGAAGCCCAAGGAAATCCGATTCCCAACTGCACCCACCCGAAGAACCACAACTACTACTACCACCACCACAACCACACCTAGACCAACAACAACACTTGCTCCAGCTACAACAACAGTCCAACAAAATTATTATCGAGGACCAGGTTTCGAACAAATTCCCGCTGAAGATCTTTCCAATGTCGGATTTCAAAGTACTACTTATCAAAACAATGTAAATTTCCATCGTGAGACGGACGTTCCTCAATCCTTCCCCACAACAACAACCATCCGACCAGACTATTTCCCCACTGGATTGAATAATAATAACAACAACTTTGGAAACAACTATAATAATAACAACAACAATAATAATTTTGGCTTCAATTCCGATTACACCACAACAACTTACCCTCCACAAACTTATCAAACGAGCACAACCACCAGACGTCCATCTTTCTTCCAATACCAAACCAATCCAACAACCGCTACTTACAATTACCAGGAATCAACTTTCCCTACAACTACCCGCCGTCCCACCTTCTTCCAAAGTACTTTCCGAACCAGTTTGGATGCCATCACAACTCCCAGTCCTCTCTCAGTTCAGTCACAGTCCACCTTCCAACAACAACCCTCTCGGTTTAACGATGAATTTTTCAAAAGAATCCCAACAACTGAACAAAGTACAACCATCCGAACTCAAAACTTATTCTTTGGTGGAGTTACTCAAACACCCAGACAGTCACAATCCACATACAGTCCAATTGCTCAATCGACCATCCGCAACAATGACTACTATACAACGGCTGTCAACTCCCAATATTTTATTCCTCAGGGACGAAGCATTAACTCTCCAGCTCAAGCTGTCCAACCACAATCCATTTTGAAAACTGATCGACCCAAGCAATTTGCTACCAAAGCGGCCGCAGCTGTGACTGAACCCTATTCCTTTGAAAGCTACTCAACATCTGGACCAGTCATCAACTACTATGAACCAACAAAAGCTCCAGTGACTCCACAACAATCCTCTCAGTACAATTTGGATGGATCTTCTGACGCTTCTTCCGCTCCCGTAGAAACAACTGAGGCTCCAGTCACCACCACAACAAGTTCCACCACTACCACTACACTGAGACCACGACGAGGAGGAAGACGTCGATTGAACCCCAACAGACAAAGACAACAAGGACAAGGCGGACAAGGACAACCAAGAAATTTCGATCCTCAATTCAAATACTCACGTCGTGTTGAGAGCACCCGAGAATCTTTCGCTGTAAAACAAAAAACCGAGGAAATTTTCAATGCTGAAGCCTCTGTTTTCCGTGGACAACCAAAATCTAATAACTTTTACATCGATGACGTAAGACGCATTTTAACAGTAGCACAGCATATAACGAGTTAATGAGAAATATGCATGTTGGGTGTGCATGGTAAAATAAAATCAAATTTAACAAATAATGTTTGATTGATGGTTCAAGCTACAAACAAAAGTAGTAATAATTGTCGACAGTATTCATTGATAAGGATTTTAATATTTCTTATTGATTTCTAAAAATTATGTATGTATGCGTCTAAAATTTATGTTTGTATCGTATTTAAATAACTAAAGTATGAACTAATGTTTGAATGGTTGAAATGGTAGAAGAGACAGCCAAAGGAACAGGATACTCCAGTTGATGTACCTCAAGCTCCCCAGAGACGACCAGTATCTTCTTCTTTTGGTGGAGATTCCTTTGGACGTAGAATTCGACCGGGCAAACAACAACAACAACAAACTGAAGAAGAAGCCGAACGTAAGCCAACGAACAGCGATTCCGAAGGTAGCATTTAATTTAAAAGCATTAATTTAAGCATTACTCTGAATATTCTATTTCATTATTTAAAAAAGGAATTTAATTATGATTGCTTGTTTGCATCCTCGTTATTTTCATTTTCAAAGCTCTCGTTTTTCAGCATGCCAATATGTATATCTAGAGTATTTGCATTTAATATCGATTATCGATGTATATAGTAAAGTTATATCCTACTTGATTTTGATTTTTATAAAAATCTAAGGATAAAAGGTTGTTTAGATTGAAAACATTGGTGATTTTTAAATAGCATTCTTCAAAATACTGGAAATACTTGTATCATGTATAGATAATATATACAAAATGAGAAGATGCCAGATTTCTAATATGCGAATTCATTTTGACCTTACAGCCAACCAATCACCTGCCAACGATAGAACCAGAATAGTGAAGCGTCTTCGTCAGAAAACTACCACTACTTCAACAACTACAACCACAGAAAACTCTCTCCCCGTCTCATCCTCCTCTTCCGCTGTTTTCGGACAACAACCCTTCACCCCAACAACTTTACGACCAGCTAGAGTAAGCGTGAGAACAAAAACTGTAGTCGGTGGAGTCCCAGCTAATGCTGAAGTTATTCAAGTGAATGGACAAAATGGAAGTACTCGAAGACGGGTTGTGATCAAGACATACAGACCAAAAGCCTCATCCTCGTCCACTGAAGAACCACAACTCATCACTGCTCCAATCATTGAACAGGAAAAAGTCAACGACGTTCCAGTAAGCAGTACTCTCTCACCAGAAACTGAATCATTCAACACTGATGACAGCAAATCCACAGCCTCATCTACATCATTCACCACATTCAAAGTGGAAGAAATAACCTACAAGCCCACAGAAACATCTGTTTTACCCACCAAAAACCTAACAGCAACTGTCGGAGGATTCAAGGTGACAGTCACCCAATCCACAGACGAAAGATCATCCTCTCAGCCACTATTGACCAAAAGCCTATCAGTGAAACCAAGTTTTCCAAAATTGAATAAGAAATTGCTAGTAAAGAATGACAAAGCCGAAAAATCTGGTTCAACTTCATCTAGTGAAGACGGACAAGTTGGCTCAACTAAAAGTCCAGACTACGACTACTCATACTATAACACCGATGATGAGTCACAATATGTAGCCGAACAAAATAGCCAAGACAGGTTATACGGAGTCAAAAAATCAAGAAGACCGATTCAGGCAATCGAAGCATAAATTTAAGAATATGTATCTTTAATTATAAATAAGATGAGAAAGACAAAGAACTAGACTTCAATTAATATTTTATTATGTGGTAAAAACAACAACTATACACACATAAAATACTGATGTATGCATGATGATTGTTAGTGTGCATGTATGATGATGATATTGATGAATTATAATAATACGTATTTAGCATGTACATATAAGTATGTAGGTATGTACAAGACAAGGGACAAAAAGCAATCTCTAGTTATTTTTTATGACGACCGTATCACGCAAAGTTGATACATGTGTTTCATAGTTTTTGAATTAAAATGTGACAATTACAATAGTATGTAATAAGAAGGTATGAGAGAAATGTTACTGTATCAATTTTTGTATATAAAATAGTTTTTATGTTACTACTTATTATAGACTATCATTTTTTGTCGAAATTAAACCGAGTTCTTCCTTTTATCCTAGTAGTAATCAGAAACTTTTATCGTATTATATGTACCCCTTATTACTTCTTTCTTCGCCATTTTTTTCTCCTTCATTCCCTGTATAGTAAAACGATTTTTTCTTCCGCTTTAAATCAAAGAGACCAATAAAGTAGTCGTAAAGTATTAATTTTTATTCATATTATTATTTTTATACTTTTTATGAAAAATAAACTTATGTCACATCTATTTTTCGTTATTACCATCGAATATCGTTTTTATACAAACCCCAGTTGTCCAAAGGTTAATTATTTGTAATTTAATGTAATAGTATTGAGTACATCATTTTAAATCGTTATGAAAATTATGACGCGTACCTTTTAAGTGTGATGTAAAAGTCTTACGAATGTTTTTGTTTTGAAAAATACTATGCTTTTGTCACAGTGGGCATGTATACTACTTTATACTTCATAAAACTGTAAAAAACAACATGGTGGTTCATATGTGCCAACGATTTCTAATAAAAAATAAAATAATTCCGAAACAAAAAGTAAACTCATTCATTTGTTTTTTTCTCACCGTTGCTTTCATCAATATTGAGCTGTTATTCAATTTATTTTTGCTGTTTTAGGTCAAAGCATTGACATCAAATATTAGTAAGTGGTAGCTGATATAGTTTTATATTATACAAGAATGGGATCTTGCATAAATTTACAATAACATTTGCACATCTCTAAGTGTGATATACTACGTATCGCGTTCGGAAGACTTGATTTTCCAATAATTAGTTTACTTTAAAAATTCGAAGTACACGAATTTTGAATTTGCTTTGCATAATCCTTTTAATTTTAATGTTTAATACAAATTATTGATAAAAAAATCGATATTTTCTGTGTAAATTCAATATCTGGTTAAGGTAAATGTTACGTATACAAAGCATACATACATGGTTTAACATTGTGAACAAAAAGGAAAAGCGAAATGAGCAATAAACAATAAATAAAGTTATAACGATCATTACAATTTTTCTATAAATTTGTAAATCAAAATGAGTCGAAATAACAAACAATAGATTTGATGTATTTTGTTTAATAACTTCTACCAAACAGAGTGTAGAATTTGGGTTTAGACTTGCAATCAGGGTGGATGCAAGTTGACGTCGATTCGATATTCTTGGGTTGCTTGAATGGAATACAGAGTGATTTCGCTCCCATTGCAGGTTGCCCAGGCTCGCTGGGCTCATCTCTGGCACTATCTTTCTTAATTTTCTCCTCGCATTCAACTGCACCACAGAATGGAGCCATGATGATCTTCTTCTTATCTAAATCAGCACAGAGTTGCTTCCAATCTTCTGTCACCGTCGTATGATCATCTAGTTCCTTCTTTACTCTGTTAAAATATTTATAAAAATTCGATTACAGTCGTAGAATTTCCTCAGAACTGGTAGATTGATGCTAAGTATTATATATTATATTATAAATTATAATTATACATACTACATATTGCACAAATATTAAAAATTTCATAATCTATAAAGCAGTAAAAGGTATAAAAGTTGTACTTGTTAAACATGCTGTCATGTATATTATCCAATAAAGCTTGTATATCTTTCTCCACAGAGTCCTTTTTATATGTCGCCTTGTCTCCAGTGTCACGTCGAACTGTGACATATTGATTTTCTTTCAAATCCTTCGGACCAAGCTCAAAACGGATAGGAACTCCCTTCAAACCAAAAAATAAATAGTTTATTATTAATTATTATTATTACGGTCAATGGTCAACGGTCAACGGTCATTATCCATGGTTTAAAAGAATACAAATACAGCGAAAACAACTCATTGAGCCCTTTACCTTGAGCTCCCAATGATTGAACTTCCATCCAGGAGAATAATTATCTCGATCGTCAAGTTTGGCACGGATTCCAGCAGCTTGTAAACGATCAGTATATTTTTCACATTCATCAAGAAGTGACTTTTTGTCCGCGTCAGACAATGTGGCGGTTATACCACATGGAATAACTACAACTTGAACGCTAGCGATTCTAGGAGGAAGAACTAAGCCTTGGTCATCTCCGTGGATCATAACCATTGCACCTGAAATTAAATATGAAACACTTTATTGTAAGTAATCGCTATACCCCATTAATTAGTATTTAATCCTCTTATTTTAAAATGAAACAAAAACTTACCAATGGTACGAGTTGAGAGACCCCATGAGTTTTGATAGGCAAATCTTTTCTCCTTCGTTTCTGGATCTTCAAAGACGATTTCGAACATCTTGGAAAAATTTTGACCTAAGTGATGAGAAGTGCCACCCTGAAAATACAAGAAAGCAACCAAAGTTTAAAACCAATTGATATTATTTTAAAATTATTTTTCAATGTGATATTAAAAATTGGTTTGTTAAATACCTGTAGCCCACGACCGGATGCAGATACAAATGCTTCTACTGTTGTGGTATAATCTCCACCAGGGAATTTTTCTTTTTCTGTCTTCTTTCCAGGAACGACAGGTATAGCCATCAGGTAAGTGTAGATTTTTTCATACAAGTCTATGTAAAGTCAAGAAATGAACAATGAATAGTAAATAAAAAATGCAAAACATTATGCAGAATGCAGAACATTATAAACCAGTCTCCCAACAATTAAAAAAATCTCTCCCATCATATAAAAGCTTTGAAATTACCGAGAATTTTGTACACTTCTTCTTCAGCTTCAGGATAGTTGGCAAAAGCAGAGTGACCTTCTTGCCATAAAAATTCTCGAGTACGGAGGAAGGGTTGAGGGTGTTTGAACTCCCATCTCTTTATAGCCACAGTGTAACAAAAGACCAAGAGTTAAAAATTGAATTTGGATTTTTCCACACTTCGCTACAATACTACTATTTAATAACCATACGATAAAACCATTTAATATGTTTTGAAAAACTTACCACAACGCTGTTCCATTGGTTAAGTTTAAGTGGCAAATCACGATAGGATTGAATCCATTTAGCATATGAAGGATACATGACAGTTTCGGATGTAGGACGAATGGCAACGGGTTCGGCAAGTTCACTGTCACCACTTCTGGTAACCCACGCTACCTATTTACAACCAGGCATTACAAAAATCAATATCAGATGTGCAGTTTATTTTTACTCATTACTAATTATCGGTTTATTATTTTTAACTAAAAGAATGCACTGATATTAAAAATTTGTACCTCTGGAGCAAAGTCAGCAATATGGTTCTTTTCTCTTTCTAGCGCGGATTGGCTCACAAACATTGGAAAGTATGCATTTTGTACACCCAACTTCTTAATTTCGGCATCAAACCATTTCATAATAATTTCCCAAATAGCATACGACCAAGGGCGGAAAATATAACAACCGCTGACATCATAGTACTCTATCATTTCACTCTTGGTAATGACCTAAAGAAAATTACATTATAGATTATTACATTTAGTTTCTTGGTAGAGATAATATCAAA
>JAQIVE010004713.1:0-14089 GCA_034698285.1 Sminthurinus bimaculatus | reverse complement strand
GTTACACTACATAGTACGACGACCAGACACACATCTTACACGCTTCACCATTTAATATGTGGAAAAACTGCTGGATTTTATGTACAAATACAGGAATGGGATAAATATAAATGTATCTGTCTGTGCACTCCTTTCAAAATTCCATAGAGATACTTTAATGTATAATATGTATATGTTATACACATGCTTTGAAGAGCAGCCGTGTGCATCTTTATCTGTACTTAATCGCTATTGACATGCTGCAACTGTTTCCTCTCCTTCTTTATCCATATCAATATCCACTTTCAGGGCTTAACATCCGGTCAATTGATTTGTACGTATTTATACGTACAAAATGGAACTTTGTTTGTTGAAGACCTTTCTTTAAGATGGATACAAGATTTATACGCGATATTTTGATAAGATTTGTAGCTGCAAATATATTTACCTTTAATAATGCAGCCGGGCGACCCAACTAGTGGAAGACACAAAATCAATAGACTACTGCCTACTCTAATGGATAAAACGATATTCGATACTTTATAATAGTGCAACAAAAATTTATGTACACTAGAGACAAGGGTTCTTCTTTGTTTTCACACCGTAAAAGTGTGGGTGCACAACATTTTTGTTGGGTTTTCTCCTTGCACATCTATATTATGTATACATATCTCCATGTTTATGTAAGGCTTGTACATTACAAATAGACCTCACAATGAGAGGCCCATAGAAAAATATACAGATATAAAGTTGCCCTAATAATGTTTATAAAAGTTGGGGAAATGAGCAGGATGTGGTTGCTCTGTTTGTCGGGGATTGGAAATCATTAAAAAGTGTATCAAATCCGCCATTAACTAGCTTGGTTTTTTACTGCATGCCGTGCTCTCAGCTAAAAATAGAGGAAACAGAGGATGAACCAAAATTGAGATGGAAATTATTTGTATAGGAGATACAAAAGAACAATATAACAAGGAATGGGACGAGAAGACCTAAATGTGTATACCTTAAAATATTCTATAGTAAAAAGAGTTTATTGCATACATATCGACATCATTTTTAAAGTGGGAGAGCTTCTTTTAAAACGGATATGAGATTTTGTCAACTGTGATGATTGGTATTGGAATCGTTATCGGTGGTTGTATTCCTTAAATAGCTGTTCTACGTTCTACGTGTGTTATGTTTATCATTTTAAAGAAGCAACTTTAGACTTGGCTTCAGCTCCTCGTGCAAGAGGGAAAGATTCGTGCTGAAAAAGACCCAATTTCCGCTGGCTATAATAGATAGATGAACGAGGCGCGGAAGAAAGTGAAAGACGAGAAGAAGAAAAGTAATGGAGGAGCATGCAAAGAACGACCAGCGAAAAGAGGATGATGTAGTAGTAGAAGAAGAAGACGAAAATGATGATGAAAAGGAGGGAATTTAATAGCGAGACCCAAAACGGAGGCGGAAAGTGAAAGAAAAATAAAAGTAGAAAATAAATGGGGAGAAGTTGAAGGTTTCACTCAGCTCTCTACTTCACTCCTTTTCGTCTTTCAATACTCTTTCATTTCGAGCCATAGCCCATCACATAGCATGTACAATATGTATATGGATGTACAGTGTACAGTGTACATATATCAATGTACCTTCCTTACTCTAGCCTAACTTTATGGCAGCAAGTTTGCCTTTAAGAAAACTTTCTCCCGTGCTCCGTTCTCTTCTGTTTCTCTATCTTATTACTTGACCAACGAGCCAAGCCAACCACCAGGACTATCATCATCATCATCATCATCATCACAACCAGGCATCGCCACCAGCATTAATGCTGGAGAAAAAAGAGGAGGTTTACACACTTTCAGGTTTTTGAGGTCTATTTTGGTGACTGTATATGTATATGTACTGTAGCGTGAAGACAAGATGGAAGACTCAAGACAGCCAAGTTGACGACAACTCATCAAATATCCAAGTTAAATCAACATTTGAGCATTTAGGAGTTCTCTCATTCTTTCTCGCCTGTGCTCTGTTCAAAAGCCCACACATACGTAATACACTACCCTCTGCTTTCCTTCGTACTTTCTTTCCACTCCTCCTCCTCCTTGTATGTGTGTGTGTGCTTTCTCTTGATCCTCATTTTCTTTCAAGCGTGAGTCGACGAGGACACACAGTCAACATTGAGGACTGCGGCTGTAGGTAACAACGTGGGGAATGGATAATACTCCAAACTTTTGCTTCTACTTTTCCATAGGAAAAATTACATAAAGAGGGAGCAATTATTTCGCGTTGAATCCTATAGCCAACTATGTATACATGAAATCATCATTTCTTTCCATGTACCCTGTATAATGTATGTATGTATCTCGTGTATGAAGGTCCAAGTTGTAGTTGTCCCCATCGCCCATTTTTCCGCCGACTTTTAGTTTTACCACTGTAATCACCATGATCATCATGAAAATTATCCTCGGACGTCCATCGAAAATCTTGAGGCCCCTGTTCAATGTTATCAGCCGCAACTTTTGATCTCATTGGTATGAGCGGCAGAAGCAGGGACATTGGCAGCGACGGAGTAGTTGGAAATTTCTTTGCCTTTCATTTCTGTCTTCCTCCTTCAGAATTTTCCTATTTAGTATTGAGGGAGTCTTTAACAACCCTGCGAGCAATTACACAATTTGATCCACTTCTTTGATGAGAAGCTGGATCGAGTATATAGAACTGCACACTGGACATTCAGATAGAGATCCATCTTGGCTTCAAAGTTGTGGCAATAGAGTCAGAAGGAGAGTGAGAGAGAGCAGAAGTTAGTTGAAGTCGGTGGTTAATGTATCTATGATACGCTTCATGGTCCATCCTTGTTTCTGGCATTTTCTTTCTCTTACCTACCATCAAGATCATGATTGGCTGCTCCAACTTATAGACAGGAATATTGTATTGGGGAGGTTTTCCAATGAACTGTAGAAAATTACTGAGCAAATATTACTTGAAAATAAACTTAAACTAATTTGTTACAATTTAATTGTTTTTTTTTCACGTCTCTTCCTTGATGTCATTGTCAACCTTGGATTGATTGGACTATTGCTTCCTGACACACCGAAAAATTTAAACTCTTGGTTTTACACAACGCAGGTATGTATACGTTTTAATCTCTCATTTACTAGTATACTCGTCAAGTACCTTAAAGTTTTAAATGACGGACCATCATCTGTTATAAAAAGGTTTCTAGGCTTGGTTTTAAAAAAAGGAAGTTTGAAAAAATTTAAAAGTCGAATATTGTTCAAGACTAAGCAAGGCTGATTGTGAGTCTTTTCAGAGTGCAAGACTTCCCTAATAAATATTTACTTGGTCTCCCTCCCTACTTGTTCATTAAGATCGTCCGATTCACACAAGAAAGGGAGAAACCTATAGGCTACTTATGACTTGGACCAGACGCATACAGCTAATACACATGGCTACAGCTAGGGCGATAGAAGTCAGGTCCTGTGTATTTATTGAGCCGGAAAGGTAATGGGAGATGAGCGTGAAGAGGCTATTCACACACGGCTGAGACTGGACTGATACAAGCACAAGTCCAAGTCCAACTTGAACTTCATCTTCATCTCTCCTCCTGGTTCTTCTTTTTCTTCTTATCCCGGCTTTCTCGTTGAAGTTCCATAGTTAGCTTTTAACTTTGGCCGGTCCCTCATTCCGGTCTGGTCTGATCTGGTCCAGACTGCCATAAAATGCCCCTTCAAACAGTCAGGCCAAGCAAACCAAACGAAACCAAAGCAAATAAATACCAGGGTCTCATCTTGATCCTCTAACCATCAAAAACAAACCCGCACAGTTTCATGGGCTAGACACACACACACACATTCTACTTACATAATGAAGCCATGTTTAACTTTCCTCATTTTATACACCCTCATCCTTGGCTTTATGATTAGTATTAGTATCGGTATTAGATCTAGATGTTAAAGCATGGCTGTGTCTAAGTGTAATCATATTATTGCTGAACCTCCATCAAACCGTCAAGACATTCACATTCATACCAACATAGATCACTTAACCGTCTTCTCCCACACACCTAATGTATAGTGTATGTATTGTATAACATTACTGTATATGTAGTTATCTGGACCTGGAACTGGATACTCTGAACGCGTCTCCTGTTCCTCAGTCTTCCACCATTTCCTTTCAGTTTTCCCCAAATATTAGCAGTCCTGCGTCATAAATTCTACTTGGTTGCACACACACACACAGACACACACGGCAAATGGTGAAAAAATAGGGAAAAACCCAAGAAAGAAGAGTGAATTACCCCAAGAAAACGGGAGAAAGAAGATTACTTTCATCACTTACCTCGCCAATTTCGTCGATAGGGAAAAGTGCGGATGAATAAACTATGATATTCCAACGTATGTCACTTGTACACATAACGCGTGGAAGTATGTACACATGTATATATGGACTTCCTGCCTACTCTTTCCCCCGTATAATTGCTCTTTCTTTCTGTATAAACTCTCTGAGCATTCATGATCGTTCAAAAACAAACCTGAGGAGTCCGACACGCTGCTTTTCCGTAACATGCAACAAATGTCCGCTATTTTCGCCTCTCTCCTTTGTTTGTATATTTTTTAGTATAATATAAACATATACATTATACATACAGCCAAAAGTAATGCCAATTACGTACTAAAGAACAAAAAGGTGACGGTTGACAAAGAGTGGAGGAACAATCATCCAAGAAACGGGGAGAAATTAGAGAGCTGGACTGGACTGGACTCTGTCCTTGTTTTTGCTGTACCTCTGGAAGGGAGAATTAGTGAATGAAGAATGATCCTTATGCATGTACATATAAGTGTATCATAAGTATAATATGCCTCTTTTTATACTTTTCTATTATTGAGCGGTGATGGCGATAAAACTGATAGCAGACACATAAATAGTTAGATATACGCCGTTAAAAGTATTTTACTGATGCCTTCATAATATTTATGCATACATACATACATTTATCCATTGTATGTAGTATACATGATGGATTTGGATTTGGAAAATGGAACTCGGACAATCGGACAATCGGCACTCATTTCTGCCGCGACAGGTACGCAGGGACAAACATAAAGACACGAAACCGGACCAAAAGGAAAGAAACGCCATATGCCATTCCATGCCATGCAATACATACAGTGCAATGCAATGTCTTCCCTTGCCGTACCTTGACATGCCATTCCATTCCATTCCATTCCTTGTGAATTGACTGAGTTGACAGCGTTGAGAGGGAAAGAGAGAGAGAGAGAAAACTGTACGCTGTACACTGTACACACACACACACATGGACAAAGATAGTTAGAGGACGTGCCACTTCACTTCCCCCGGGGAAACATAAGATAGATAGATAGATAGACATGGACAATATTCCTGCCCCGTCAATACAATTGGTCGAACAGTATATCGGAAAAGGTGACTGCATGGTTCTTTATCCCAACACTTTTTCCCAATGCAATTCAATAGACATGTACAATGTACAGTGCCTTGGAATCTATGTAAGTATATACAGAATGTCTATTTTAGGTTGCTTTATTATTTGTAAAGGGAGCAGAGGAATAAATATCCAAGTGGGAAGAAATCGTCTGTACTTTTCTGTGCCGTGTTTTTCTATGTACTTCATCAATGTGTTTCGGATATGATTATGACACTTAATTGATTTCCTCATAAACGATTCACTACTCCTCTTCATTATTCACTAGCATTATTTACGGTGCTCAATGCTCACTCCTCGCTCCACACTTTTTTCTTCTTGTTGTTCCTCTGCCTCTCCAAACACATACATACATACATGCCTACTCGACTCACCTTTCCACATGTGTCTGCCCTTTTTCGCCTTGTTTTTCCCTGTCTCGACTCTGCAGCAACTATATACACACATATGTATTTTATATCTTTTATGCATATATCTATCTAGTAGCCAAACTAAATGCTGGACAAACTGCTGGAGAAATAAGGGGAAAGGGAAAAGGCCCACTTTCACCATCATTTTGATGATTCCTCCATAACTTTCTTTCCATGGATTGTGCAACGCTCCATTATATTTTATGTAGTATGTATGGTGTATGTATTTCAACAGAAGGTTCGGAAAATAAAGGAAAATGTCACCTGTTATTAGCTCACAATTAACTACATAGTGTGTTACACTTATACTCGAAAACTTTGTTCTCCTGTTCTTTTTTCTAGTTTTGCTCCAATTTTTCCCAAGTGGTAGGAAATACATACATACATGCATACATAGTAAAATAAATGTAAATTTTATTATGTAATTCTGTCGACTCTTTTTTCTCGGCGATTTTATACCACGTACACATATTTTTGAGGGACTTTTTTTGATAAATTCTGAGCATTATTTATTATCCAGGATTTTGGAAAATTGTGGTGCATTTTTCAAAAACAGGGAGCTTGGCGATGATGCCATTTGTCGTCTCGTGATCCTTTTTATGGACAAAAATCGTCTCCACACTCCACACTCACTCATTCTTCACTCACTCACTCAGTCTCATGTCGTGCCTTTATTTTCTACCATTCTCCGCCTAATATTGTGTGTATGTACATGTGACTTGGCTCGGTTTGCGTGCCTCGGAATATTCTGCAAATGTAAGTTCTTTACCGTTACCCGCCCACCCAGAGCCAGAGCCAGACCAACTTGAACTCGAGCATTTCATACCAAATATCAGACCGTAGACAGCGTAACTTGCTGTATGTATATGTAATATTGTACAAGTAATTCTCATGGATTATGTAGAATGTGGTGGAGGGTAAAAATAGGGATCGTGTGTGAGTGGAAAATGCAAAATACGATAATCCAACATCTACCGCTATTCCATGACATTGCTTAAAGGAATAAATAAATACATACATAATACATACATACATACATGGTAAAAGCAAAAAACGAAAAACGAACGAGGTTTAACCTACTTTACTTTCCATTCTCTGTAATAATAATAATAATAATGATCGAAACAGAAATGTATTTATGTACAGGACAGGCTAATAGTTGGTGGAAAAGAGCAGTTTGAGCTCCAGCTCGAGCTCCATCAAAATCCAGCAAAATCATACATACATACATGTGGGATGTTTTATTTTGTAGTAAAAAACAGGCCGTAATAAAAACCGTTAAAAAGTGCCCATAAACTACACGCACACCAACAAAATCCCCCTTTCAAATTACATACACACTCTAAATGTCCAAACAGCTAAACCGTCTTTTTTTGAGTTTTAGAATAGAGTAAAACCGGAGGTAAAAGTACGTAGAGGTAAAAGCATTATGTATAATGTATATATAGAACACGAAAAAGAAAGCACGTCATGCTGTGCAAAGTTACGGTTAAGTAGTCGTAATTGTAATTGTAAATGTACATGAGTAGCTAAAGTATGCTCACATTTACTTTTTTTCTAAAGGTGTATCATAAGCATAATATAATATAAAATGTGTAATATTATGTAATATATCAATAGTTAAAAGGGAAGGATTGATTGATTGCTCCGTCCCGTCCATTCTTTACCGACGCTTCGTATGTATGAACTTACTTATTTACGTACATCCATAATATCCAGATTATGTTTATTCAAAATGCACGACGTCCACGTACATACATACGTTCAAACACAATGGAATCAAACCGGGGATGGAAAGAAAGAGGGTAGAGTACATAACAATATTATGATTTGTGAGGAGCTGTTTGCACACTTTTGAAGAAGGAATAGAGGAGGACGGCCTAAAGAAGAATAAAAGCAGAAAGAGAGAGAGAGAGAGAGAAACGGAGAATGTGAGAATTATTCATAGTGTTGTAAATGTAGTCAAGCCCATTATAAATTAGCTGTATAAAGAATAAAGAGGGAGAAGAAGGAGAGACATATTACATATTACACACACACACACACAAAGTACAATACACAAACAGTATAGATAGATAGACACACACTGCAAACACTCATTATTTATGCAGACAGTTCCAAAGACATATGTATACCTACAACGAATATGTATTCATTTATGTATGTATGTATAGTATGTTTGTATACGTTGACCGTATTTCACATTTGCTATTTTGGCCACGGCAGGCTCCCGCCATTCTGGAGTGGACAAAGGGCCATTCTCCTTCCCCTTGCCAAAGACCCCCCCCCCTTACCCCACCATACACATGTACATATAGAAAATAGACATTTATTTGAGTCTGAAGTTAGACTATAGAAGTTGAGTGTGTCAAAATAAATGTCGAGAGCTGAAAGGGCAGAAAGTAAAATGAAAATGAAATGGGGTGAATTGTGTTGACGGTTGAAATTTAAACGAGATGGAAAAAAACAGTTTTGGAAAAAACATTGGATAAATTTTTTGCACGGTAGATATTTGACCAAGTAGTTTAGTAAATTATTACGAAATTCGATTTATGATTTTTAATTGCAGATCTCCAAACAACTTTCATGATTTTTATGGCATCTTTTCCTTGTATGTATTACTATTTTTATACTAACCCTTGGAACAAAACCGTATCAGATAAAATCCCATGAAATTTTGTCACGATTATGGTCGAAAGCTCATCAGTTTTATTCAGAATTCGGTGAAATTTTGGTGCGATTTTCTTGCAGCTTTCTTCAGATTTGTATAGAATTTCGGTCACATTTTGATGCAATTTTGGTCAGATTTTTATACAACTTTAGTCAGATTTTTATGCAACTTTAGTCAGATTTTTATGGAACTTTGGTCCTATTTTCGTGAAATTTTGGGAAAATGTTTAAGCAACTTTGTTCAGATATTGATGCAATTTTAGTCTGATTTTTGTGCCATCTTGGGTATATTTGCATGTGTTTTCGACAAAATTCTCAACCTTGTCAAATCTCACCAAATTTTCATACGATAAAATTTTTTCGGGGGATTATTATTGCGTACAAGGTATTTCTATAGAGAATATTTATAAAGGAGAGTAATCACATGTTTTACATTAACCAAATTTACCTCCAATTTTCAGTTTCCTCTTTCTGCCCCTACAAAACAACACACTGTGCTCATGTTGTCCTGTTATGTGTTATGTTATATTAGTGGGATTCATAAACTCCGGCTGGAGAACATAAATTCGCCAGCTCCTGTGTCTTTTATCTTTTATGTCGTATACAGTGTAAACAAGTGGAGGAGTGTAGCACAATATGTCCAATGTATATTGTACATTGTACATACTGATATATACGACATCATGTTTGTCGAGTAAATCCCCGTAGACTTGTAGACTTTTAATACCTTACATAATAATATTCTTCCACCATGCTGATGTTGATGCTGATCATGCTGACAATGACGATGATAATAATGATAATAATATAGTAATAATATAATAATGCCCACATTTTGTCTTGGTATATATCTCATATATATATTGTACTTTCGCTCATTTACAGTGCCCTGTGCTACCTTGATACCTTTTTTAGCTTTATTTTCTCCACACTATATACATATAAACAATAATTGGGTTTACACATACATACACAGTACACACAGTACAAGCAGGCCAACCCGGAGAAAAACAAAACCACCTGAACATTTCCCCACACACTTGGGCATAATAGTCGCAAGTAAAAAGTTGTAAAAACATGTAACATGTAACAAATAGCACCAGTCAGTTGGCTGTCCGGGTCGACCACCGTCTTCTGTCTAATAGAGTCCCGAGTCTTGAGACCCTAAAACTTTCCTCTGCTCAACTCAACTCAACACAACTCAACTCGACACCACTCAACACTCAACACACTATGGCAAAAAAACCAAAAATGAGGGTCGTTCTATGGTATTTTTATTGCCCTTGCACATATAATAATATTATACTTTTTAAATTTACTACATTACTCGACCCTTTACGCCAGTTCTTTAGCTTTTCCCCTGTAAAAAAGCCACAAACTGCCCTCTTCGCTCTCACAATGCGATGATGTGATCTGATGTGGGTTTTTTATACTGTACAAGCTATTGCGGTTTAAAAAACACCCGTTTTTTTATTCAAGGCACTGAAAAGAATTTTCAAGACAGTTTCAATTTCTGAAAGAACTCTCAAATCAACCGAAGTTCCAAGTTTTACCTGTATTTTACCTTTATTCTTTAAAATACTTATACATTATACATATAAAATATATTTTATTTATTCTCTAAAATCCTTTAAATTTTTCAACTTACAAGGAAATAAAAATTTTCGTCAAAAACCGGTGAAAAGTTAAAAAAATTGTTAAAAAAGCAAACGCAAAAAAATAATTTATCAATATTTAGCAGTGTACCATGCAAGAAGAAAAAGAAAACAAAGCTCGTGATCTATGTATGTGTATGCGCTTCTGTAGAAAATACATTGAGCATTTTTTCCGTGTATTTTATGCACAAGTATATCTACTTATACGTATATTATTTGTGTGTACATTTATAGATAGATTAGACACCTCCATTTTACTCTTCCTTTCTCTTTCGGCTGACTGATAGTTTTGGTGAAATAGTTAAATGCGCAGAGGAGCAATTCCATTCCATCTCCCTGGTTCGTTCCTTCGTTCCTTCGTTGGTTCGTTGGTGTGGTGGTGGTGGATTGAAGAGTATTGAGAATTGAGACTATGATTAATGACTAAAACATTTCTTTGGCTGTCAATGTCAGCTCTTTTGCTCTCCTCTGCTTCTTCTTCCTACATCTTCTATGTATTTTCTCACTTGTTCCTACTTTCACCCTCTTAAATCCACTGTGTGCACGGTATACACTGTACACTGTACAGTGTGCCCATACCCGCTTACATATTATATATTATAAGTGTTTTTTCTTCCACACGTTCCATCTACATACATAAATAGCCCCATATCCAATATCGAAAACAGCAGAGCAAGAGCAAGTCAAGTCAAGGCATGCCAAAGTACGCCAAACCAAAAATCCAGAGAGAAAGTGAGCTTTCCCCAGCTATTTTTTCTACCGCTCACCTCCCGCATCGTGGGACGGGGGCGGCTAATCAAAAATTGGAGGAGTACATATACAAATCCCTGTATGTATAATGGCGGGCCGACATTGAGCTTGCGGAGATGGCCGATTGAACGGTGAGGCATTTGGTAGTTTTTGGAGAAAACCACTTGAGCCACTCTTCATGAGAGAACACGCAACTAATAAATCAAATTCGAATTCAAAGCGAAAAGAGAATCCCTCACTATCTTTGTCTCTCTCTCTCTCGCTCTCGCCCCCATTCTCATTCTCTGTATCGAATCGCTCTCTCTCTCTTTCTCTCTCTCGCTTTGAAAACGTAAAGACCTGAATAAATTCACTATCATCTCGCTCTCTCTCTCTTTCTATGCATTTCTCCTGAAATCTTGACTGCCTGTGCACTGTGTATATTGTAGAACGGTGGTGGCTTTTGTATTCCATCGGAGGAAAATGGGGGAAAGCCACACTACATTCTACATTGAAGGAAGTCTGAAGGGTCATTTTCATTACAGACACATATAGATACATAGCACACAAACACACATTTTGTAACACACACACAAAATCCTACAGACTCAACGTGAACTTCGTCGATAATCTCAAATCTCAATCCCTGGCCCAAATCTCCACTAAATAGTTAAATATCTCGGGAATTATTTCCACCATGTAATCTTCTTTAGCTTTAGCTTTGGCTTTGGGTCTGGCTCCGGCTTTGCCGCCTACTCCCGCCGGCCCAGCACCAAATCATCCCAAATGTGAAACCATTAGCCGCAAAACCTGAGGGTATCCCCGCTTTCAATCCACTAACTATATCTACTCGATATGTATTATATTACGCGCAATTTTATTGGCATGTTTGTATGTACTTATTTTTATGATATACAGCCTCGTTTACATTTTACAAGGGCAAACTGCAATAAAACAACAGTTTAAATAAAAGTTTTTCCATCATTTTTATCCCCACGATAATATACATACATCTTCAACTGTATGCAACTATGCCCATTAATTTTGTTTAATTCATCGGGTGTCATCAAAATTGGTTTATTTTGAAGCTTCTCTTGTTTTTATGTACATTTTTGTGTATTGTATTTATGTAATGTGAAATATTTTTTCAATCATATCATGTTCAGTTTTATATATAGTTAACCTTTATCCTCCTCTGGGTGCTCTGAACTGAACAGAACTGAACTGAGCAGAGCTGATCTGAGCTGATACTGATATGTATGTATGTATGTATGAGCTGGGTCGTGGTTGGTTCTCAGCAGAGTTGAATCGAGTTCTCGAGAGAGTGTGAGAAGTATGTGTTGAGCAAAGGGGATTTGTGGTTTTCTATCTCTCTCTCTCTCTCTGTTTTACTTTTACTCCCATGTATGAATGTATGTATGTATGTACTTTCTCCGTCTATATACTGGATACTTTTACTTTGAACACCTTTACCTTACTTTTTTCTCTGTATTTTTCCTGTACAGAGACTTTTTTCATCCTATTTTTTTCAATGTGAAGTTAAGGTCTATGTACTATACATATATGTACGTAAAATCCAGAATCCAGAAAAGTTTTCCAGTTTGGTCCTCCATGTGTAAGTCTTGGGTATTTTTGTGCCTAGGAAAGAGAACGAGGAAAAATTGGAACTGGAGATGAAGTTGGTTTTTGTAGTCATGGTAAGTAATCCAGGTTATGACTCGACGTGAATCTATGTATCTGCCGTTCGACGACTCCATTCTCCATATACATACGTATATGTACCTTTTTTGTTTAGTATTTCGTACAGGTACACACGCATCCGTCTTGTTCTGGTTCATCTTCTTTTTCTTCGTAGTCGTCTTCTTTTCCAGATTATTGCCCGGATCCTTTTCCATCTTCTGTACAAAAAGACGTCGGGAAAAACTGTGGAAATTGAGGCGCTTTTTGTCTCTAAAAAATTTCTGTGATTTATTTTGAATTTTATAAGGCTGTTGAAAAGATATAGTTTAAAAACATAATTTGATTGTTCCAAAAGTTCCTATATATATGTTCTTATCCTTAAAGTATGTACACCAGCAATATTTGGACGAGTAACAAAAATCCAGTTGGAAAAATTGAATGAAAAATTGAAATTTTGAGGACGGCGACTTGCACAGTAAAATACGAGATAACAATAACAATTGGTTTTCCGTATCCATACAAATATGTACTTTACTGCTCTGAACTTTAAGTACAATGTACAGAGAGCGGAAAAGAGAGAGCCAAAGAATTGCTCTATATAATGTTTTTATTTAATGTTGAAGAGCGAGAGAGAGAGAAAGAAAGAAAGAAAGAGAGGCTGGTGTAGTTAAATCGAGGTTGTTCAAGTGCTTTTTAAATATTTATCCAGAAGGCTGGATATGAAAATCAATAGCTGGAGTGGTGATGTGGTGCTTGGTACATACTTGATGCCTGGCGTGGTTCTCATGTACAGTACTCAGTACTCATACTCATGTATGGTGTCCACGTTCATCCATCCATCTGCGAGATATCCACATCCACAGTACAGACTATGCAATACGAGTGAGTAATACACTGGAAAAAACTTGACTCGAGTCTCGAGTATCAAATATATGAACAAACTCTATGCCGCTGGAAGTCCACAGACTTTATACAGTGTATAAATCTATTGTCTGTACCCCAATGCCCCGTCGGAACGACGAGGCTGTATCTTCCGTGCTATTTGTCACCAGATTCTGGTTCCGACATATGTTGTGCAGAATTTAATGGAGATTTTAAAAGTATAAAGACCATCACGGATTTAGGTCCCTGAAATAGGTTACAAGGCTCAAACCAAAACAAAGTCATGATTTCATCTCAAACAATTGTCTGCACCTTTTGCATTTTTTTAATTCATTCATACTTTTTGTGCGTCTCTGGGGTCGGAGTCAAAATCCCGGATCACAAACAGATTGTTCAGAATGTTTACTTGATATTTAGGTCCGGTTTGGTCCGATTCCATCCACCCAGTCCCGAGAAACAGCCATCGCGCGAAGCTCTTACCTGCCGTTCAAATACACATAAAATCTCGTCCGCACGCTCAAACTCCTCTCCCGTTTTTGACTCCGGTGACTTCACATGTTGTGCTTACAGATTTTAACTGTTCGTTAGGTTGGTAAACTTGACCAGTTATCGGATTTTTGGAAAAAGCAATATCATAGAGGTTAAGCATA
>JAQIVE010004712.1:0-14091 GCA_034698285.1 Sminthurinus bimaculatus | reverse complement strand
TGTTTTTTTGAGCGCTAGTTTCTGATTTTTTTCCGCAAGGTATGAATTTCAGCGTTTGGGAGGAATGAACCACCCTAATAAGTAAAGCATGATATATTTTATATTTTACATTAAATTGAAGGTCTATTATGTATGTGCGCATTCAAAGTTTAAGTGTCTAAAAATAAAGTACGAGCTTGAAGTATGTAAAATGCAAATGTGTATTTTTGTATCGTCTAAAGATTGAATAGTATTTGTGTGTTTAACCACATCAGGTTTTTATCTTTTGTGCGCTACCCTTTTCCCCTTTTGCTCTCCAGCTTTCTGCTCCATACTTATATGTATGTATCATTTTCTGAACTTACTCAAACAAGACATTTATGTGTACATTATATTATTTTTATGTTTTTTTACAGATAATTTTACGGAAGAAAAATGGGGCAATCATTCCAATTTGTACCCATCGCTGGATTCAAAAGCAAAATCTAAATTGAAATCAAAGTCCGGCTCGGATTCTGAAGGAGAATCAACCGATGATGACGAAGAAGATGAATATTATAAGATTGGAAAATATGCTAGAATAAATCCGGAATCTTTACCAGCCTCCGGTTCCTCCTCCCTGGATTATCAAATGGACACATTTATTTGCGGGGCTCTAATGTCACCGTCCGACTACTGGGATCGGGTCAAAATGCTGGATGAGCTACAGAAGAAGTTGTCTTTTGGCATAATTCGACCCTTTGGCTCCTTCTTTACCGGGCTCGGAAGCCCAACGTCCGATATTGACGTTTACTTTGAGGATCATGGTAAAAAGTTACAAATACACATTAATGATGTACTATTTAATCCAAGGATCTACTATTTCAAAAATTGGTCATATTTTTGAAAATATCAAACCGTGATTTAAATTTTTACCTTATTTATTTTATCTAGCTTTTTTAAAAAAATAATGAAAGCTAGTTGAGAACTAATATCACATAATATTTTACTTTTTACTTTTTTTAACAGAAAAGCGAAAGCCAAAGGATCTTTTTGTCAAGCTGGATAAAATCCTGTGTAACACTCCGGGCAGCGGTAAATACGAGTGGTATATCAAGAAAATGCTGCTTTTCCCTTCAGAGGAGGTCCGAACTCCCTTTATCCGCTTCACCCCCACAAGCTTTGCTATTAAATGTGACCTTTCATTCTCCAACATCATGGCGGTCCAAAATTCAAAATTGATCCTCTTCCTATTCTCCCTAAATCCGGTGGCCCGGCCCCTGACAATTCTAGTCAGAGAATGGAGTCGAGCTTACAAGATCAACAAATTCACGGGCTTGCGGTCCTATGCCCTTGTCCTCCTCGTCATCGTCCTCCTGGTCAGGAAGAAGAGTTTGCCCTCGATTGAATTCCTACTCAACCTGGAACAAAATAGAGGTTCACAGTCCCAGTCACCCTTTAAGGCTGTAGATGGTCTCTGGAACGTCAACTTTTGCTCGGATCGTGACCTGGTCCTGAAGGAGATGGAAAACCACGGGATTGTGCCCTCAACTCTGGAGAAGCCCTCAGATCTGCTTCCGTATCTCATCGAGTTTTTTGAGTTTCTCCAAAGTTTAAGATTTCACCACGTTGTGTCCACTGTATCGGGGGAACTTATACCCAGGGAGCATTTCCAACTTGAATATCATCGTAAGATATACCACCATTGATATAGCATTGTTTTTAATAACAACCTTCATTTTTTTACGCCAATTTTTAATGGATTTTTCAATTTAAGATAAATCTCTAGCGCGTTGTTTTGTTTTTTTTGTTGATAGACTTGTTGCCACCGTCGCAAGCACTTTTTGTCGCCAGGGTATGGAGCGACCCGGGCTGGAGAAGTTCCTCGCGTGCGAGTTTCCGTGTATCCAGGACCCGTTTGAGCTCGATTTCAATGTCTCGGGATTTTGTGCTGGGAAAATAAAAGATAAAATAATAATCGCTATTCAAGAGACAAAGGATCGACTTTTAAAGCAGGATTTTCTTCAGCTCAACCCATTTACAGAATTGTTTGAGCCAGAAAAGATAAAGAAAAATACAGTCCGAAAACCCAATAGAAAATATGAACCCGGAGAACCCGAGATCAATAATGGGCCTCAGAAACTCAAGATGAAAATTGGGCCTCAAGAACCCAAGACCAAAAATGGGTCTTCAGGACTCCAGGACAAAAATGGGCCCCAAGAACCCAAGAAGAAAATTGGACCCCAAGAACACCAGGAAAAAATTGGGCCTCAAAAACTCAAGAAAATAGGACTCCAAGATCCCAAAAAGAATAATCCGGAAAAAAATGAACCTGGAAACTTTCGAAAGGACACCAGCGAGCTGAAATCCTATTCCTTTAGATTGCCTCATCAAAAACCAGTCAAAACCGATCCACCGTCTGATATTTTGTTATTATGTTATTATTTATGTTATTTTTTTGTTTTCATTTGCTTTATTTTTGATATTACTCAAAAATTCATGCGACAATAATGCTCCTCATGCCAATCTCTGTTGATCCACCATCTAAAAGCGGAAAGAAAATCTTCAATCTACAATCTGTCTGCGGGAAGGCCAGTGACAGAGATTTTGATGGCACAAGTAACAAACCAAACCAGCATACCATACTGTACCATCCGTATGGGGAATAGAACACACACACATCTACTGACAACTAATACAAATTCAATTCCATACTCCGTTCCGTTCTGTTCTGCTCTGTTCAATTCTATTCTATTCTACAGTATTCCTCCTCAACATCTTGGTCTGTTTCCCTTTTCTGTCTGCTCTTGTACATATGTACATATAGGTACACAGAGAAAAGAAGTCTGTCAGAGCTTTGAGTTTTCGAACTAAACCCGAATTCATCAAATCTGCTCGTCTTTCAGCTCACTGGAAATCACACGAATAATGTTTTGTCCTTTTCTCGTTCTATTCTGTCTCTTTTGAGTCGATTCCTATACCTTTTTTTGTGGCTCATCCATATTTCATAAGATTTTTTCATACTTTGTTTTTGCAACGCAAATTTAGATGACGTGAAGAAAAAAGTAGCAAATACATAGTTGCAGTATAAACAAATAACTACCAAAGAATCTGGATGTAATAATGCTATGACGTGATGCGATGATGCGTAGCAGCTACAGGTTTTTGAGCTAGGCTAACTTTACCAACTATTTAGATAGATATATAATAGTTGGTATAGATAAAGGGGGCCTTTTTTGTTCTTTTTCAAAACGGATGAAAAATTTGTTGCTAAAACAGAGTCTTGTAAATTGTAAGTGACTGAAGCACAACTGAAATGACACTTATCCATGTTTTTAGGTGGCTGCGAACTTTGGGTTTTTGATGACCCCGATTCTGTTCAGTTACCTAAAGAATGTTTGTTACGTCTGCTTACGAGAATTTGAATGTTTTTACCTGTTTGTGCTGATATCTACAACTATTTTCCTTCACATGAGTCGCCTTTTTGCAAAAGCAAACGTGAGGAAAGAACTAAAAAGACTAAATATGATGGAGTTTTTCAGTTCCGCCTTCTTTTGCCTGAACTATCTACACATAATAGGGCTATTTGTCTGGTACTGTCTTTGTTTTGTTTTGAACTTTTTTGGTTCATCTAATGATCTACGTTTAACTTGATGCTTTGTAATGTCTTTGTCTTTGCCTCTGCTTTTACTTTTCATTGACCTTTCAGCATATGGGAAAGTTTACCACCTATTTATGTATGTATGTGCGTATTTGCAAAAAAGAGAAAGCGTTACAAAAAACGATGCGAAGAAACGCGAATGAAAATAACAGTCGACGGGTACATCATCATTGTGAAATTTAATTAAAAGGAAACTGCTAACAAAAAATAATACCAATGTGTACAAAACAAAAGAAAAAATACGTTTTTTCAACTTGCAAAGCATATACAGTGCATGTATTGTACATATCTAACTTTACGTTTGAAGTTTTGACTACACCTACAATTTACTCCAAATAAATTGGGAAGTCGTCTGTTATTTAATGCTCAAATTACACATGATTTTGTTAGTTTTGTAGGAAATATGTCTTTTTATCTTTGTTTGTAAAAAAGCAAAAGGAATATTATACAACCCGCCGACTTTGTGCCTTCAAATTGGGTAGTGAGTAAGCCTTTCGTACATAAGTTTGTTTTGTGAAATGAAAATTGCTGCACAATAAAATAACATGTCGGGAAATGGTATGGAAATAAAGATGAATATTTAAATTATGGAGCTTATTGTGAGTAAAAGTTAGAAAATTCGTTTTTATTGACTCGCGGTGTACTTAAAAATGACATTCTGCCCGTTGTACAGTTAGATACATATAAAGTTTGTCTGGAATGCCATATGAAAATGTATTAAAAATTTAGTAATCTTTACCCTTTCGCCGTTGAAATGGGTATATGGATATGAATTTCGATCAAAAACCAAAAACCAATATCGTTTTATTTTTCAATTTCTTTGCTTCCTACGCTAACTCCGAGTTTAGATAAATATAGAATGAAGGACTTTTGATGCTTCTATGGATTAGTACCAAATTGTATGTTTAATGTTTACCTGTGTTTTAAAATTATTAAATGACGGAGGCTGCAGTTACATGGAATGGAAAGGTGGTTAATTGGCCATTACATGCTGTATTCTATCTTTATACTTTCAATACAACCCCACAGAAACTCTGCGATGGTTCGTGGGCATACATATGTATTCCAGTCCACGCTCATCTGTCTGCCTCATTTGAAGGTAAAGCTAAAGGGCTAATGACTGGCGTGCGAACTTCCTAATATGTATTCATTTCATGCACCTATGCTATGTAATGTCTATATGTATAAAGGAAAGAGCAGAAGATAGCATGCAACAGCACATCCACAGACTCATGCCTCATTTCCTCATTAATATCCTAGATTGGAGGCAAGAGGAGGTACTAAGGAAGGAAGGACGAAGACAGGGCGAGATAAATTGAAAATGACGTAGCCACCTATGTACAGTACATACTACATACATACATTCAAAGTCAACACATTCAGGGCGATGAAGATGAAAATGAAGATGAATACGGCCAAGAAAATGAAGATGTAAACCATAAACCGTAAACCATTACGACCGCTCACGCTATACATACATATATTGACTATTCCAATTCATAACAATCTAAACACTGAAGTTCTCCACGTGATCCACGAGTTTTACACTCATATTCTCTTCTTGACGCTTTATCCCGGGTAATTATTAGCTATTTAAACGAAAATCCTATTAAAACAATGCGGCGTTCTTGATTATTCTACGCTTTCAAGTCCTCTATAGTTTACTTCCTCAGATGAAACAGGATTAGCAAAATACAATACATACTATAGGTACACGTCACACGTTATGGTCAAATTACTGTGCATACATATACATATGTAGCTAGACCTTGGAGATTTTGTGCTTGTAAAAATACATATTATTCCCTTAATTTTGTGACAAAATGACAAATTTTAATTTTTCCTTGTCTTGTTGTGTGTAAAATGGATGGACAAGTTTACAGTTTACCCAAAATTACCAAGGTTAAAAACTTCCAAAGAATTTCCTTGTCCAAAAGTTTCCAGCAAATCTGTATGTACATAGGTAAATGTTGTATCGTGACCACTTTTGTCCTACTTGACAGCTTAAAGGGAAAGTTGTGTCGAACGCAAACGTGACCTTTATCCACAGCCTCTTGTGATTTAATTTACCGAAAGTTTTCACTTTGCAGCTCTTAGAGTCACTACAGCATTCCATATATGTATATGTGCATGTTTAACATTTAAACTCTAATGCTCTTCAACTTCTTGTTCTGTTCCATTGAATATTTTATTTGTGCTGCACTTTCCTCTTGAAATTTTAGTTTTATATGGTCACCATTTGGTTATAGGGATATTTCATCGATGTAAACGAAATCTCCTATAGAATGTAGAGATAAAACAAAAAGATCCATTTTATTCTAAATATGCACTTGCATAGTAAGCAATTTACGATGGTACAATGACAATATTTCACGACAAAGGAAAAAACTCTGACTTCGATTTACAAAAACTGTATGTACAATATGTACGAGCTGCTCAAAGTCAAGTCCAAGTTAAACGAATTTTTTAATACCCTTGTTTAGTACCAGTTACAACTTCAACGTCCAGCCAAAATCTCCGCAACTGCTTGCATTGTTTGCGCACAACCCTAATTTTTCCTGAATTCCGCCAACTTTTGCCCGCTCCGTCGTCCATTCTCACCACCTTTGGGAATATGAAAGACAACAACAACAAAACGAAAGAAAAACACCAACAACCAAAGCCAAAAAGCAACAACAACAAAAAATTAAAAAGAAGTCGCAGTTACTAGCAGCAAAAGTATCCGGAATTTGTACAACATACTTTTAAACATGTATAATGTATATGTATATCTATGTTTGCAAATCGACAAGATTTACACAAACAAAAATGCTGCAAAATGCGAAAAAAACCGGATAGAACTCCCAAAAACCCAAAACAAATAAAGTGGTGTAGCATTAGCATTAGGTTTAGGTTTAAATTGAATTTTCACATCTCGGCCATAAAATACCACGCCACGTACTTTCATATGTATGTATTTTTGTATTTTGTATCCACATATTATCTACCCATTTAATAGCGAACAGATGGACATGAAGATGAAGCAACAAAAGGAAGAAATATGGTAGACGCACATACATACGTACATATATAAAAACCTCTTCTCGTCGTATGCAATGATGAAGAAAAAACGCTGATGCTGATGTAAAGAGAATCGATTTCATGTATTTTCCCACGATGAATGGTTATTTGATAGCGGTTTTTACCAGTTTTCACCACTGTTTTTCTTTGGCCATACAGATTTTCAAGTGTTTACTCGTCTCTTTTTTCTTCCACCGCATGAGACAAAATAAGAGAGAGAAGAACCTGAAAACTAAAACAGGGGGATCAGATGATCAGATAGAAAGTCCGCAAGGAGAAAACCCATCTATGTATACGTAGATACAGTGTGGGAGATAGACTAGCTTAATGCTATTATGTATTATTATTATTATTCTAAAGATTTCTCCACGACTTGTTTTTAAAGAGCAGCAGCAGCAGCATCAGTCCGTGCCCTTCAAGTGAGCGGGATAGGCAGGGAAACGGGAAATGACATGGAGGTTGCAATGTGTTTGTGTGTGTGTTTCTAAGAATGCACACAATAAGACATTAGAAAGAAAAAAAGAAACAAAGACTGAAACTGAAATAGACATTGACTAACCAATAATCAATGTATCAATAGCAATATAAATACCAATAGAAAAACAAACAAGAAAGCAAGTATGTATAAATGTAAGTACACCGTGGATTTTTGCCCAGTGTTTTCAGCCCTACTCTCTGTTCTTGTCATATCCGCTTTGGTTTGGAAGCCTTTCATTCTCATCCCTTGTTCATGCTTCATGTTCATCTTCTTATCCTCCTCCTCATTCTCCTCATCCTGTACTAAGGAAATGAACAATCTACAGGGTATGTCAAATTTACTCTGCTTTAGGGTTCATTACAGTTAAGCTAACAATATACAAAATATTTAAACAATATTTAAATTAACTCCAGGAGCAGGGAAAATTTGGCAAAAATATAACTGGCTACCCAAAGTCAAGAAACAACATATTACAGTCAAAAAACGAAAAGGCTTTTATTATCCCATAACCTTGATACACCCCGTACAATGTAAAATGTTCGCATAAGTATGTTTTCTTTGTACATCATGGCATGTTCCGTTTGAAGATCTCGTGCCTCCATTTATTTCTCCAAGAAACGTCTCCCTCTTTTTATATATACGGGTAGAGATCTGAATGAAGACAAAGAAAATAAATGTGCAGAAAGATCCTTCAGAATGGCAAAATCGAATCCTCTGTTTTCTCTATAGCATTTTTCTTTCTCTCTCCCTGTCTTTGCCTTATCCTACATCCTTATTACATATAGTAATACCAAGCTGCTTGCCTTTTCTATTTCTGTTTTTTTGTACAGAAAATTCCAGTCTGGGGATTCAAAAACTATGTATACTGTTGCTCCGTAGCTATAAACACGCACATGAATGACGTCGGCTGGTATAGATATAATTATCTTTCTAGTGCATATTATATTATGCACTTTAGGTACTGTTATGTGTACTAAATTTAGTGGCTGTGGTTTTTGTTGTAGAGGCTGCTGCAACTTGGGCAAAATTGCTTTCTCCAGAGAAGTATTTCCCTGCTCATGGATTGTCATCAGATTAATATAGCAACACATAAGTAGGTATTTACAAAAAGTAGGTATTTTGAGAAACGGATCTAACATGTCGGGAGGTAAATTCCCAAAAAACGTTTTACGCCCACAACAAGTGATAGTCGTAGTTGCTATTTATAAACGATATAGTTAAAACTATTTTCATCATTATTTTCATGACTCATTTGACAACGACGATGAATTTGAGCGAAATGCTGTATAATAGCGATGGCAAATTGTAACAATGATGTGGCGAAGAGAAATGAATAAACTCTGTGTACACTTATACAAATCTGTATTTGCTTGTATGTAGAGAAACTTCCAGAAGCTAAATGAATGAATATGTACAGTACGATTAAAAATAAAGCTAAACGTGTTTAAAAATGGCAATTTTTGGTTTTTCTCAAATAAAATAAGGGCAAGAATTCAATCCCAAATGCATTTTTGATTTTTAGACTACAGTTGCAGTTTTTTACTAACAATCCATAAGCATAAGTACACGCTGACAGATGAAACTTGTACAACTTCACATGCTCAAAGTTTTGTCCAATAAAACTAAAATAATTGAAGACGTCTGTGTAGAAGAAATATTGGGCTTTTTTGGGTCACCCTGTTCATGTATTGTATACAAACATATACAATATACAATACACATACATATATTGAAAGAAAAGGCAAAGAGTCGTTGGGAAGTCTCCAGTCGTTTTCTGTTCTCCTCTGTTTTGTGTAAATGAAAATGTGTGTAACGTTTCCAGCTCGAAATGTTTGTTTCTTTAGTCTTGATCTGTCACTTAGTTTTCCTGTATCTTTTCTCACTCATTCGCTTTCAGTTTCGGCTTCGGTTTCCGTTTAAAGCCGTCGGTGCAAATTGAAATGTGCAGGGTATTTTGTGGTGAGCTGCAGATCGCTTTACAGAATCCACCATGGTCTACCAATAATAGCCCCATTATAAATATATATATGTAGATGTAGATAGGTGTCTGTATTGTGAGCGTTATAAGTAGTAGGTATGTCTGCACTTGTTTATTTTTTATACTTTTTCATGAAGCTTGGGGAGAGGTGGGGACGGGGGTGAAAACGGCATGTGGTTAATGGTGGTTAACTTTACGATGAAGTTTCACTCACACGATACAATGTGCACTGTCGACGACGACGATTGGAAAAAGTCAAGAGTCAAGTGTGCCAAATTCGAAACCACGACATCATCACCACCACCATTATTATCATCATCAATGGCAGGAGGTAAAATACATACATACATACATACATGAGCGACATATTGCTGACCCAGTGTTTTTTCGTGCAAGGGCCATATGTACTGTTTACTTTCCGTGTTATTTAGCTTTAATAGTGTCAATGCGGGAAAAGTTCAAAACTCATTGTTTGCTCATTCTCTCCTTCATTTAACCCATCTGTTCAAAAAATGAAAACTTGAAACGAAAGACAAGAAACTTTAAAAACGGAAAAAAATCCTACAAGTGTATGTATGTACAATATAAACTACACGCCCTCGCCGTTGAATCGATTTTCTTTTCTTTCAAAAATTGATAATTTTTTGCAATAAAATAGTATCAACTTATTGTGTACAGTAGGAAAAAGAGGAAATAAAAAAATTGTAAAGGTTTTCCCCCCTGATTTACGAGTATCGAGCATCTGTGTACTTTTTATATAATACCTTTTCCTTCTCATGCAATTTTTGCCATTGTTATTTTTTCTTCCTCGTTATTTGCTCCTGGTCTCTGGTCTCTGCCTTTCACCTCATTGTCCCGTCGACCACCCATCTGACGCATTGCATTTATGTACGTATAATGTACAATGTACATACGTATACAAAAACTAAACAGTCATACATACTGAGCTTGGGGTTGAACTAGGGGCGGTAATAGAATATTATTGCAAGCATTATTAAAGAAATTCTTGGTCGTCATAATTACTTTCCTTTTCAATAACCAGGACTCTCTTCCAGATATGTGAAGAACGCTATTTTCTCGCCCTCCGGCATCTCATAATGCAATACGCGTTCTTTTCTCTCATAGTTAGTTAGCTGCAGCAGGAGAAATCTCAAAGGAGAATACAAAACAGACAAAGCTGAGTTGAGTTATAAAGGCTATCTCCTTATTTTTCTTCCTATTCAGTTACTCGTATAGGCGAAATTCAGTTTGCTGCACAAACTGTATCAAACAATGCAGATCTGTTTTACAGTACAGTACACTACCGTAATCTGTATAAATCGTAAATAGTATAGCATAATAATAGCAAATAACAAATGTACTGCTTATGTATATATAATATATAGTCATCACATACATACATTAAGACATGTATTCGTCTCTGCACGCAATAATGTATTTTATTCGCAATTCTCCGTGTAAAGAAAGATAAATGTGCCAATCGAATGTATGTATGTGTGTGTACATAAGAATTGTATAATGCAAAGTCTGTCCACGTCCATCGACGTACGGTAAAACCTCTTAATAAAAAAAGAAGAAACACTGCAATACGAGGTCGGGTAAAATTTTCTGCATGAAATAATCTGCAAAGATCCATCCGCACTGATCTACGGAAAGTTTTTGACACAAAAGCCATTAGCTTTGCTTTCTAAAAAACATTAGCTTTACTCATAAAGAGCAATAATTGTCACGCTTTTGAAAAAACGGAAAAATTTACAGTGTTGTATAAAGCCGAAAGAAAAGCTCTTCAAAATCTTGTATGCAGTATACCGAACATTTACTGTACTTATACTGCACGCTTTACTAGCACCAGGATGACGGACCATCGACAATAAAAAAACCAGCGTAAACATAACGGAACTACATAACTAGAAAATAGCGCGATAGCTCAACACAGTTTGGGAAGATAGACTTGTGGAATTTCCGATAGAAATCTATTTGGACAATACATACTGATGTGTGGAGAGGAAGGATGGCACACATTTTTCCTACACATCCATATACACACTACACATATACTTATATTAAATGTGATTTTGATGGTACAATGACAAGGATTTGAAAGAGTACAGCTCAAGTGCTGACTGAGTGACTGGAAGAGTGCGAGCCAAGTATAATTGAATGGCCAATGAATGGATGTAGAAATTGCACACACACAGAGCAGGAGTCTTTATTTTATAAGCAAGCAAATCCAGCGTATTGCTTTTACCTACACATACATACACATTTACACACATGTACATTGTACATATGAGTTTGAGTAAGTGTGTGTCTCGCAACCAGCCATTTCCATCCCCATTGAGGTCGTTTTACAGGAGAGTACATACACTTGAGTCCTTTCCAAAGGCTCATCACGACTATGTATATGACTACGACGACGACAACTACCACACTTCCCTTAGTCAACACGATACTCGAGAGATACTCTACAATTTTCCTTTCTCTGTCTCTCGCTCTCTATCTCTATCTGTCTCATTCCCTGCTATAGAAAGCAGCCTTTTCCTACTTTCGCTCAAAAAACTTGATGGGATTTTTGGGTGATCCGATCGATTGCCGTCGAATGTGGAAATTACGCCAGAAAGTTAGGCAACGGCAGGGAAGGAGAGAAAAAGTAGGCAGGAAAAAAGGTGTAGGGTAAAAACTCACAGAGTGGGGTAACAAAAAAAAACCTGTCGAGTGTCTTCCGTTCTTTTTTCCCCCTAATGTCAAAAAGATACTGTGGGAGTAGGATTGAGAGGAAAGATAGAATAAAAATACTGACATTCATATTCCTCGTGTATGCGAACAAGGAACATCATTTTCTAATTTCACATCATATCAATCTTTTGACTTTTCCTTTTTTTCTGTGTGTACCGTAGCATTCATTTTTGAAAAGAATTTACAGTGTACAGGGTCAGGCAAAACCAACAGGACAGTTGTGTAGCAACAGTTCCAAAGTATGACAAATATTTTGTAATTTGCAATTTTTAGGGGGCGAATTTTTCTTGTCAACAATTGTGTTGCATCTCTCGTTGCTCATACCCCGTGCATCAATTTTAACTGCATCTATGCATAGTTTTTGGTAGAAAACATTGCAAGCATTTTCACCACCCTGTAGAATATGCTTTGAGTAAAAAAGGAACCTTCAATCATTTTGGTCCATTTTATTATAATTTTCCCTTCATTGAGTTTTCTCTTGTTACTCTTTTCCCCATGAAACAGCGACGTGTGGAGAAAACCTAATAGGAAAACCTGAAAACTCAAAATTCAATAGCAAGAATAAGTAAAAGCAAAGACAGGAGAATAAGGTAGTAATGGAAAAATGCTAATTCAAATAATTTGCAACTATGCTCCAGGAATATTAAGCATTCAAATGGAGCACAGAGGAAATACATAGTAATACCACCAAACCGGGGCAAAGCAGCATAAAACGGGGAATCAATAGGCCCCAGTAACTATCTATTACTCTGATACTTACGCCATTAAAGTTAGTGTTTAGTAGGTAATAATCGCAAAGCAACATGTGATCGGAATTCAGAATACACACAGCAGAATCTCAAGCTTTCAATTTATTTGAGCATATAAAACTGATATTGTCCTTTTCCTCCTATAAATCATGATTTTCTTCCGTCATTCCCCTGTAAAAAAGTCAGCATGGCAAACGAAAAACTTATCATCATGACACGAAAACACACATTGGTACATACATTTTGGTCACTCTTCAATATTATACTTTGATAGCACAAAGTCAAATGAAATTTACTCCATTGGCTTTTTGATCCGAAAATGGGGCATCATCTGGTCAAGATGGATATTGACTTTCACCGTCATAAAAACTTCACATTTGCTCTCTCATCACAGAAGCCAACCGTTTTGAGAGTCCAGATTTTATGATACATCATAGGACAGTAGGACAGTGTGAAAAACCACAGGGCAAAAAAACTTGCCATTGGACACCATGGGATAACATTTTATTGGTTACAATTGTGACTTAAGTTACAATATGCTCGAGGAAGTAAAAAATGTTACTTTTTGTACAATGTACATGCATACGATACCAATATTCGGCTCTACGGGGAATAAACCAGTGGAGCGTTTTCAAAGTTAAATATGAATACTAGTAAATTTTTTATGGATTAAAGTTTCTCTGCGTATTTCCTCTGTGTACTACGTCGTGTGTCACGTTCGTCAGGTGAGAATCATTATCTAGATTTATTTGCCTTTTGAAGACGTTGGCCCAGATTAAATTACATACTTGACTGTAGAATCTCCATCCTAACTTTTACCTTTTGCCCCAAAATCTTCCTAGGCCTATAGCTGTAGACTAAATGTACTTACAGCCTACTTTTTCCTACATTTGCGATTCCCTTGACGAACGTTTACTGCAAACTTTAGTCCTTGGTGCAGGGATTAAAATTCAAGCAGGAAGCCGCACATTCAACCTGAATGGAATCCCATTCAATCAGCTTTGCGTCATAAAAAAGCGTTTGTTCAAACGATACCATTACTCTTAATCCTCGTCATCAACATGAAGATGGCCATCAAAACAGGTCAAAGATAACATTACTCAATATTGGTTGCAATATACATACATACATAGATCGAACAAGTTTGGAACTTGTGGTTAGGCTTTAGGAGTTTCAAATCTCCGGGCCAAACCTCTATTTTAGCCTTTGGGAAAAGTTGTTACATTTTTAAAATAAAGCACTTTTATTTTTGAAGAACTCAAACGCGTCTTCCTGCTAAATTCACAATCTCTAACTACAAATAAGTATGTTGGGTCGAGGCATTTGATTAAATTGCAGAGAGTAAAAATAACATTGTAAGCATTATTTTTTCAACCGTTTTATACACGCGATATGTATGTACATTAGGGTGCTTCAAACCTCCCAAACGATGAAATCCTTACAAAGCATCAGCCAGAAAGTTACTTCTGGC